>BMAO01011072.1:0-16174 GCA_019973975.1 Trichonephila clavata | reverse complement strand
TTAAAAAGAGAAAAAGAAACTATATTATTACTAATATGGGAAAAAATAAGTAAAAATTTACAAAAAAAAAAAAAAAAAACATTTTTCAATTTTGATGTGTTGCTACGTTATTTTTTTTAAATGACCTTCAGAATAAGAAATATTTTAATTTTTAAAAAAACTAGAGCACTTTATCTTAGTTATTATATGAAATGTTTAAAAAACTGTGATTATATTATCACGAGGGACTGTAAATTTGTAATAAAAAAGTGATTCATAAATCTGAAAGTTAAAACACTTCTACTAGTAGCAGAACATACACAAAAATTTCACTTAATTATTTTCGAAATTTTTTCATCAATTGCTGGTCCGTTTGAGCATTTAAGAAAAAGGAATTTCGAGTAAAACCCATTTTAAAGCATGATATATTGCTTAAAGTAATGACATCTGCTTTACTAAAACACTTGTAGTTTTTGTTCTAGTGAACGGAAAATAATAACTTGGTATTTTTATACAGCTAATAAGATGGCTTATAAAATAAAATCACAAAAAATTGTCAATTTTTTGGCAAAATTCACAATTTTAGGATAGTCGGATACCTTAATAAAAAAGAAATGATATTGAAAATTAAATTTGAAATTTGATTTCTTCTGAAATAAAATAAAAGTTATTGACCTAGTTTATTTTTACACACACACACACACACACCACACACACAACATCACAGTGATTCTTACTTTAAGTCCTGCCTCGTATATTTAATTTATTATACATCATTTAACATTTTGATTTTTTAATTATACTCTTAAATGAACTTTTCAACTAAAACGGCATTTTTCTGAATGAATATTAACGTCGCACAATTCAGCTTCTCGAGGGCATTTGGCGAAGAACTTAGTAATTTTGAACCGTGGTAAAAAAACGAGGATGACACGTGAGTTGGCACCCCTTCTCTGAATTTCCCCATCACACCAACGGGAGGACGTTTGAGTTTCGACATAGTTAACGCGCATCGGCCTCTTCTGCACAGCTCGGTCTCATGACACATTTGTCATGAATCCGTCACCTTGAGCTCTAAGCTATCACGACCAGAGCTTTTCTGAAACAGAAAAATGCAGTGAAAGACAGATTATATTATGAATCATATACTTGATCGTATTTTCGGACTCCTGTATGCATTTTATCTTTTACTGGATCACAGGTGTCAAAGATGGCATAGAACACTAATCCCAATAACATGCACAAGGCTAGAAGTGAAGTAACTGGTATGATACTCCAATTAAGTGCCCTATAATAAATAAAATTCAAAATGTTATGTATTTTAAATAAAATTAATAATGCACTGATTATTAAGTACAAAACGTATTGGCATTTGTTTTAAAATAAATATTTAATATTCGCTCTAATCACCAGATTCGGAGACCAATTTTTCCAAATTTAATTTTCAGAAGAGTTTTATCGTTTTTAAGAAAATAAATAGGCTTAAAGAGTCATAACTATTAAATAAATAACATAAATCACCATTTGGTTTAGAAAAAAATATTATCTTTATGGAATTTTAGTGGAATTTTCAAAGTTAAGAAAAACGCCATAAATAAAAATATATTGGACGTAATGCAATTTTCATGTCATTGATATACTTCTTGATCTATGTGAGACGTGTCAAACCGCAGGATAATATTTTATAAGCATTTAAATTTGGTATTAATGAGTTTTCATTAAAATTACTTTATGTTTTAAAATAAAAATTACCCTAAAATGTGATTAAATGTAACTATTTTTAAACCGGGGATTTGTTACACTCTAAAGGGCTCATAACATACCTATCATAAATTTCATTGAATTTGATTGGATTGTTTTGGAGATATCCCGTTTTTCGTACACAAATTATCGTAAAAATTTAATTCTTCAAGAAAACACATTAAAATATTCTTATAAGTTTAATATTGTAAATGTTTTATAAACAACAACAAAAAAACTCTATAATTTTATATATTATTCCTTCTTCAACACATTTTATGTTTATTTTTTCTCTAATGGCCCTAACATTAAACACCTAAAAACATTTTTTTAACCTAGTTTGATTCCTTAAGAAATTTAATGAACTTTAATTTTTTTTAATAAATTGTATCTATATTAAACCACCCTAAGTATATATATATATATACATATATATATATATATAGATTCAGTACTGGAATTAACAGCGTGGTAGCAGGTGCCGAGTGGTCATTTTCGCGAAATGTTGGCCGTTGTAGTGGAGTCGTGCGTTGAAGCAGTTTATTTAAGACGTAAAATAAATTTTTTAAAAAATCACAAGAAAAATACATAACACTTTTTTTTAGATCTATGTGTTTATTATATTTTGAAATTATACTAAACGAATAACATTAAACATGCGTGAGAAAACTTAATAATATATTATTACACAGCATAATAAACTGATATAATAGAGTACTGCCCGCGATTATTTTATCATTAGTGCCAACTAATTTGACTTTTCCTCCACGCTTTCCCCTTCATATAATTACGTTTAGCATACATTCAATTCTGACATTATGTATAAAAATATTCAGACAAGGCTATTATTAAATGCGACAATCACTAATTTTTAAATGGGAAAGAATCTTTCCCTTAATCATGACAAGGTTAAGCCAAGGCGCACTTTTTAGATTAGCGGTTTGAAGATTCTTGACATTAATGAAGACTAATTAAAGTATGCATTTAGAATAGATTACACATTATAAAAGCCTCTCAACTTAAAATATATCTAGCATTGGAGGGATTCTTAAGACTCTTTGCATTGAAGGTTTTCATTTAATTGCCCTTTCTGTCCGGTGAAGAAAATCTCCATATGTTCTTATTATATACGTGGAATATAATTATCATTTAAAAAGCTAATGCTTTAATTGTGATGTAAGATAATTTAAAAAAATTGTCTTGGATTGTGCAAAGTTACTTACGATTTGGCTCTTTTCAAAGACCTCATGCTCAACATTCTTTGTACCTCTATTTGAGTGGATCCGTAATATGCCATTGCTCCAAGCATACTCCGAAAGAAAAGGTTTATAAATGTATACCTTTTAACAAAATCCTCTTTAAATCTAGAAGAAATAAAGCCACAATAAATATAATATAATATGCTTTCAATTCTTAGATATTAATCTGTTATTTTACATTAGATTTTTTATGTTTATATAATTAATTTCTTCAGTATTGGATAGATAGTAACGTTTAAAAGCGGTTTATGAAATATTACAAAAAAAAACAAAAATTAATAAAAAATTTGTAAAATACTCTACACACACAAATATAGTTATATATATATATATATATATATATATATATATTATAAATTAAATATGCAATGTAATCAAAGTGAGCTAGTGGTATCACTCACCTTTACTTCATATCAAAATATAACTATAAAATTAGTGTTGAGTATAAAATACATTGATGTATTCAAAAAAAAAAATTATGCTCATATAGAGCAGAACATTCTAATTTTTCTGCGATTTAAGTCTCGAAGCTACAAACTTTTCATTTTAAAGACACTTTCTCAGCTATGAAATCCAGCTCGTAATAATTAAAGTTTTTTTTCCAATGGGGCTGCGTATTGGTATTTTAAACCTTTGTAGACCTAGTACATTCCCCAGGAGCTGGTACTACTTTTTAGCGCTGCACCATATAGGCGATACCAATTACAGCAAGTAATTTTGACGCCCAGTTTCCTCCTCAGAGGGAGGCACCTGAGCTCTTGGCGATGCGAACTTTGTACTAGGATTTAATTTTGCCGAGAGCATCCAAGCCAAACAGACACTCTAAGGATTTTTTACATGCCGCATAATCATACGACATGGCTGCTGTCAATTTTCTGCAACAAGAAAATCCACCGACTTGGGCCGGGGGCGAACACGCAACCTTGGGTGTAGAGGGCCAGCGACAAACCAACCAATGCACCCAGCCGGCTGTAATAGTTAAAGTCATTTAAACCTTAACTGTTTAAATAATTTAAAACATTGCTGCGTCTCCTGATTTTTTTCAAATACAATTAATTGATATCATAAATATTAAAAAAATATTACATTACAATGTTATGTTGTCTTAAATATTATGGTAGGAGGTTAGATTAATTTTTATCTGTTAATCTGTTTATATTTTTTAGAATAGTAGTAGTAGATGAACATATAATAAACGGATAGCATTTATTATCTGATTAAACCTACGGTATATATTTCCTCTAACAAGTATACTTAAAGTATTCGTGTTGCAAAAATATGCTCATTGTGCAAATTTAATTGCAATAAAATATCACTTCTTTGCTGGAAAACTGAGAGGGACCTAAAGGAAGCCTTTGTTGCATTTGAAATTCGGGTAAGAAATTTAACCTTAATATAAATGTAGAAAAAAAAAACAAATATAAGGGCTTCAACTTAAGATGGCCCAAATCACCCTTTCTTTGAAATTGATACATACAGATTTGAATAAGTACAGAACTTTTGTTATCTGTGTTGTAGTTAACTCTAATAACAATGTTAAAGTTGAAGTTAAAAAGCAAATACTGTCAACAAATAGATATTTAAACGATCTTCAAACCATCTTTAGATCACATCATACATAAAGAGATTTACAAAATTATCATACGTCCAGCTCTAACCTATATTTTTGAGACTTTGAACCTGTATAACAAAGAAGAGGCTAATACTGCCATTTGCGAGAGAAAGATCTGGAGAATCTTTTTTGGTGGAATTAAAGAGGGTTAAGTTTATAGAAGAAGAAAACTAATAAGGACTGAATGAAAAAAATTAATTAAAATTAAGGACTAAAGAAAATTATAAGGACTGGTGTAATTTAATTCATCAAACTAAGTAGAATTAGATTTACAGGGCATATTTGCACTTGGATACTACTAGCCCAACATATATAAGATCTTCAAACATAAACTTATGGGTAACAGAACAAGAGGATGACCAAGACTTCGAATTCTGAACTCTATTAACACTGATTTGAAAATCATAAGTGTTTTGAACTGGCGACGAAAAGAAGTGCTTGAAAAAATGTTCTTGAGAAGGCCAGGGCCCATCCTGTGTTGTTGCCAACGATGATGATAATATAAATATAATTTCTGACTCTACATCAATGACTTAATTAAATTTCACTTTAAAATCTTGCTGCTTTTGGTATTTACAGAGTTTTAAAAAAAACAGAACTAAAATGAATGCTTCAAATGACAGATATATAAAAACATCAATTAATGAAACATACTTTAAAACTGTAAGAGAATGAAATTTTAGAAAGTTATTTGGTTTGTTTTTCTATTGCATCTCTTATTTTATAAAATGTGCAAAAATTCTTACTCGAAAATGTTTAGTCTGTTGCTTTCAGCTGATTTCCTGTATATTTCTGATACTCCACCGGCTTCTCCTACACCTTTGATGTATATAAGTATTAAACAAAGAAACATGAGACCGGCTTGGAAGACATCTGTCCAGATAACGGCTCTTAAGCCACCCTACAGATATGAATGCGTAAATCATTATTACATCACATTAATACATAAGTTTATTTATATAAACTATTTTTTCTAAAAAAATGATTGTTTTACAAATCGCAATATGTGATTTTAAAATTTTTTTCTCTAGAAATTTGTATTAAAAATCTTTGGATAAATTTGAATTAATTAAAACTATCAACAGTTTTTTTTATGTTATGCTGTTTACTCCTTTTTAAAAATAGTAAATGAGAAAGTTACTCATTTTATTTATGGTTATCCTTAAAGCTACCGATAAATAAAAAAAAATGATGTATATCAGGATAAACCTTTGTTTCTATGGAAACCAGAATCAATCATGAAAATAGTATGGATTGATAAGAATGATATTTTATTAAAAAAAACTCTGAAAAAATCAAAAACTAATAAGTCAGTTTCTGTCTCTCAGAGAAGTCAAAAATAATTAACTGTCTTAAGCAGCGATACTCAACCTGCGGCCTACCAGACCTTTTTAAGTGGCTCGGTCATAACCTATTGCTCTGAGAAATTCATTTATTTATTTACGAAAATTTGGTAGGAAATTCATTAAAAAGTCAAATATATCAATTTTGCTTTTTGCTGTCGATGTCGTATGGGTGTGAATTGATATTTTTTTCTGATTAGTGATAACAGACAACAGTGGAGTAGTGACCATTTTATGAGTGGAACTAATTTTGAATTATCCTTCAAATCTTGCAAGCGAAAAATATTCGAAAAAAATAGATTGTTTCAAAACGACTGGGAAGTTGACTATTTTGTAGTGAAAAACAAGCATGGTTCAGTAATTGTTTGATTTGTCACGAAATGTATTTAAAAAATACCAAAAAACAGGAGTGGTTCAATGACACTTTTCCTCGAAGATCTCTTTCAAGAGATGGTATAAATAGGATTTTTTGAATAATCTTTACAACAGCAAAAAAGTGTTTTGTCAGTGGTAATTTCACAGCGATAACAAAGGTACCCTATGAAATGTGTTACATCATAAGTAATCATATATAATCGTTTGCTAATGCAGAAATTGTGAAAGAAAGACACTTAAATGCTTCCAATTTAGAAAAATTCAGTGACAAAAATAAAAAATATAAAAAATAATAATTAAGAAAAGCAAAATAGAAGTTTTAATATTTTGATCAGTTTCTATGTTGTCTTGGTCTTAAAACAGTTCCCCCTCCCTCTCATTAATTCTCATGCTGCGACACGCGTGAAATAACCATGATATGTATCTGGCTCGTGTAAAATAGCCATCATATGTATGTGGCCTGCGTGAAATAGTTAACGTACAAGGGGTGATCAAATGAAAAGGTACGAAACGACATAAAAATGAAACAGTTAAATATTTGCATATTCCGCCAAGGGAGAATGTAGCGAGACATCTCGGGATGCCATTGGAGACTCTGACTGGGATCGGATCATGCGCGGGTGCCCGCATGCGCAGGAAAGAGCAAAGGCTCTTATAAAAAGCGGCGTCCAAATGATGCGAGCACAGAATTACTCGAGCACAGAAAAAGCATTAACTCCGATGTGTACTGTGAGACACTCCGACGCCTACGCAGGTCCATCAAGAACAAAAGACCGGGGCTGCTCACGGAGGGTGGGGTTCTGCTCTATGATAACGCGCGTCCACACGTCTCCAGAGTCACACAAATGGAACTGGACAAGTTCCAATGGGAGACGTTGGACCATCCGTCCTACAGTCCAGACATGTCACCCTGTGATCTCCATGTGTTTGGTCCACTGAAGAAACACCTGAAAGGAAAGCGCTTCAACTCGGACGACGTACTCAAGGACACTGTGAAGGACTGGGTCTCTTCACAGCCACAGGAATTCTGGGAACAAGGAATCCTGCGGCTTGTTCATCAGTGGGATCGTTGTGCTCAGGCCTATGGTGTATATTTTGAATAAAGTCTATATTTGTACCCACCGTGTCGTTTCGTACGTTTTCATTTGATCACTCCTTGTACATTTTATAGCATCAGAATTAATGTTAATACATATTTCAAACTTTTCTCTTAATTTTACCCTTTTCTATTACAAAGTGACAAATGTTTTTTACAGCCTTAAGAATCTTTAGAATAAGATTTTTTTTTTTTTTATCATATAAAGGAATTTTTGCATTTTTAAACAAATTTTAACTTTTACAAGCCTGAAACTTATTGTGAGCATTTTTTGTTTTGTTTTCTAGTTAGGCAACATTAAAATGACTTAACCAAGAAATAATTGTCGCATTCGAAATAATCCAACCAAAAAAAAAAAACATGCTTTGTTGCACTCTCACATGTTAGAAATCACTAGTTCCGTGCAAACTCCCCCCACCTATCACCCCAAAAAATATTACTACAACTTATAAAAACACTTGTTGTTTATTTTAAATAATTTTTCAATGTACACTTCATGATCATATTATATTGCTCAATTCCTTATGTATATAAAAATAAGCTAATTTGTTAAAAATAGCGCTTAAAATCCCATTCACGTTTGAGCAAAGAAATAGCATCGATTAAAAAATGAAATGCTGGTATATCAGCTGATTTAAATAATGTAATCATAAAACACACATAAGTATTGCAGATATAAAAAATTAAAAATCGTATTATTTTAGACTATCACTAATTTGGATTGATATCCATGAGCTTTAAAACTGAAATTTAAATTTTTCTAAACTATTTTTTAAGGAAATAAAGATTATCAAGTGGAAGTAAATGAGTGCAGTGTCGGAATGTCCTCACGAATGCTTTGTTCGTCTTGTTATGTCCCCCCCCCCCCACACACTCCTTAGAAGCAAAGCGAAGGAGATGTCATCTCTTTTACGGTAGAGTGATATTGAATAATTTAAATGTTAAGTTTAATACATCAGGCTATTATTTGCAAATTTACATTTTAAGTTAATTTAGTAATAAGATTATTAGGATTGATATCCATGAGCTTTAAAACTGAAATTTAAATTTTTCTAAACTATTTTTTAAGGAAATAAAGATTATCAAGTGGAAGTAAATGAGTGCAGTGTCGGAATGTCCTCACGAATGCTTTGTTCGTCTTGTTATGTCCCCCCCCCCACTCCTTAGAAGCAAAGCGAAGGAGATGTCATCTCTTTTACGGTAGAGTGATATTGAATAATTTAAATGTTAAGTTTAATACATCAGGCTATTATTTGCAAATTTACATTTTAAGTTAATTTAGTAATAAGATTATTAGGATTGATATCCATGAGCTTTAAAACTGAAATTTAAATTTTTCTAAACTATTTTTTAAGGAAATAAGATTATCAAGTGGAAGTAAATGAGTGCAGTGTCGGAATGTCCTCACGAATGCTTTGTTCGTCTTGTTATGTCCCCCCCCCCCATTCTTTAGAAGCAAAGCGAAGCAGATGTCATCTCTTTTACGGTAGAGTGATATTGAATAATTTAAATGTTAAGTTTAATACATCAGGCTATTATTTGCAAATTTACATTTTAAGTTAATTTAGTAATAAGATTATTAAGAGTCCAAATTCTGTTGTTTTGAGAGAGAAGTTTTTTGGCATCCCCTTTCGCTCAAGGGGTTTCTTTCTCCCTACCCTCTCTAGTGTTTGGGAACATCGCACACGGCTCGGGTTACATCCGGTATGTGGGCAGAATAGGGAGTGTTCCTTGTAGTGTCAAAGGTTGCCGGGGCGATGTTCAAGACAATGTCCATACGCACAGCTGTGTGTCGGTAATCATTACAGCCTCTATATTTCTACGAAAGATCAGAGGACAGAGAAGGGAGCTCTTTGATTATTCCTAGTGTCATTGACTATACGTCACACTACCTATAAAGAAAGATTAGCTTTTACTTTTTTCTTGTGAAGTTTGAACTGAGCCAATTTTCCGACGAGAAATTATTTTATTATGAATCTATATCCTGATATACCCCTTACGATTACAACTAATGAACTTTATGAAAATTATTTCTAAATCGTTGGGTATGAATTACTTTTCGTGTTATTAAATCGATATTCTACACTAATTAATTTCAAGCCTTTCTCTTTTAGATCCATTCATTTAAAAAATAAAATTCCCAAAACCTTTTTTTTAAAGAATTTTTAAAAAGTAGTCCCAATTTTTACTTCACATTGAATAACTTCGTCATTTACGAAGGTAATCTCACAAAACCTTTTTTCCGTGTGTACAGTAATATTATCCGTAACATATACGAAGATTGAAAAAATTGCTTCAAAATTACGGATTTAAAAAAAAAAATTGTGATTTTCGTAAACTTATGTTTTTCTGAGAAATAAATTAAAAAGTAGTAATTTGTACATTTTTTATTTCAAAGTACGTTATTTTTTGCAAATGATTGGTGATGTTTGAGAGCATTAACGTAAAAAGTATGCCCTTAAAATGAAGGTAATGATTTTTTTAAAATAATTTAAAATACGCGATTTTACATTTAGCCAAACATTGGCGTCGAAAATTAGCTTTGCGCCAAAGACTTCTGACATGTTTCGCCTTCAACCGCATCTAACTCAAGGGTTACACTAAAAAAATTCTGCCTTAAACAGGGGGAAATCAGTAACTTTGGCGAGTAAAAAAAAATACGAGTGAAAAAATATTTTTTTCGTCATCCGACGTTTTTGACCATCTTATAATTGTCATCGAATTTTCGGTGTTGAAATCAGACAAAAAATAATTACAGAATCGGAAAGATCATTTATTTCGCTCCGATACGGTATTTTTTTTTTAAAATAACGATATTTTCTATTTTTTCCGAATTTTTTAAAATAGTGTTAAAACTGATGCGTTTTTATGAAAATTATTTCTAAATCGTTGGGTATGAATTACTTTTCGTGTTATTAAATCGATATTCTACACTAATTAACTCCAAGCCTTTCTCTTTTAGATCCATTCATTTAAAAAATAAAATTCCCAAAACTTTTTTTTTAAAGAATTTTTAAAAAGTAGTCCCAATTTTTACTTCATGCGGAGTGATATCGTGTAGCTCGGAGTTAGAATCAACGGATTACGATTTTTTCATTTCTGCTAATTTTTCCCACGTAAATTAATTGTACTGATAAATACTTATTTTAACATGTGATCCTCTGTTATTTTTATGTAATTTTCATTTTTTTTTGTTTAAATATACCATCCTTTAAGCAGCATATCCAAGATCACTCGATTAAATTTTTTGATTCACTCAATAGCTCTGATAATATTAATATGCAAAACCTTGAAAATTATACAGCCAATATTAAGAGGAAGCGACCCAGGAGAATTCTCCTGGACTCGTACAATCCTCCATAACTTAAATTTCTCTTTTTATTTGCTAAATTCAATTCTCTTAACTATTTTTGATCCACTTTTATTTATTGCTTTCAATGTTCACCGCTATTGTGGCGGAGTGCTCAGAGCTCCCGCTACACTCAAGACTATAACTGCAGCACTGCCGTGCGTGGTCAATGCGAAGGAGGGTGTACGCCTCGCAGAAACCCGCCGGTCGCTCTTTTCAACCTTGTCTTAAATTTTTTCTCCTACTGGACATTGCGTCGCCATACATTACTTTTCGTGTTATTAAATCGATATTCTACACTAATTAACTTCAAGCCTTTCTCTTTTAGATCCATTCATTTAAAAAATAAAATTCCCAAAACTTTTTTTTAAAAGAATTTTTAAAAAGTAGTCTCAATTTTTACTTCACATTGAATAACTTCTTCAATGATTGAATTCACTTGCTGCATCCCCACTGATCTGAAATTTACTTCATTTTCAGTGCTGCCATTATGTAAGCAAATGGTATGTCACAATTAATTGCTAAATGAGCAATTTTAATCAATTTTATTAGAAAATAATTAATAAGTTAATTTTTTATAATATACTTTTTTTCGCAGATACGTGTTTAAATAATTTACTTAACATAAACTGGAATGAAAAACTATAAAATTAAAATTAAAAAAATTAAATGTTTTTACCAAATAGTATTCTTTTTTTTTTGAATGTTTTTTTTCAGTGAATGTTAGCATATAACTAGGTTTTCCCCCAAAAGTGGATTTTTAACACTTACATATGTTTAATCAAACACCCAAACGTTTCAAGAATTATCTGTAGAATTTTTTTTATTAGTATTTATTGATAATGGATTTAAATTAATATATTTTTTTAAAATCAAAGGGGAATGTTTCTATTATTTTATTATTAAATTAATTATTTGTTAATAAAAAGTATATCGCCTATTATTTAGGATAAAATACGTTCTAGAGACATTTTTAAGCTAACTGTAAGTAACGATTGATTGATTAATGAAAACCTGAAAATTATTTTATTATTTTAGATTCCTAAAAACTATCTATTATAAAATAAAGGATTTTTTTAAAATCAAGCATCAGAATAGTTTTATGAGTTTTTATGAAAATTATTTCTAAATCGTTGGGTATGAATTACTTTTCGTGTTATTAAATCGACATTCTACACTAATTAACTTCAAGCCTTTCTCTTTTAGATCCATTCATTTAAAAAATAAAATTTCCAAAACTTTTTTTTAAAAGAATTTTTAAAAAGTAGTCCCAATTTTTACTTCACATTGAATAACTTCGTCATTTACGAAGGTAATCTCACAAAACCTTTTTTCCGTGTGTAAAGCAATATTATCCGTAACAAATACGAAGATTGAAAAAATTACTTCAAAATTACGGATTTTAAAAAACATTTTGTGATTTTCGTAAACTGCTGTTTTTCTGAGAAATAACTTAAACAGTAGTAATTTGTTCATTTTTTATTTCAAAGTACGTTATTTTTGCAAATAGTTTGTGAAGTTTGAGAGAAAAAACTTAAAAATTTTCCCTAAAAATGAAGGTAATGATTTTTAAAATAATTAATAATACGCAATTTTACATTTAGCCAAACATTGGCGTCGAAAATTAGCTTTGCGCCAAAGACTTTTGAAATGTTTCGCCGTCGACCGCATCTAACTCAAGGGTTACAGTAAAAAAATTCTGCCTTAAACAAGGGGAAATCAGTAACTTTGGTGAGTAAAAAAAAAAAAAAATGCGAGTGAAAAAGTTATTTTTTCGTCAATTTTTCTTTATATAATTTTCAAAATTAAATAACTATATACAAGGGGTGATCAAATGAAAAGGTACGAAACGACACGGTGGGTACAAATATAGACTTTATTCAAAATATACACCATAGGCCTGAGCACAACGATCCCACTGATGAACAAGCCGCAGGATTCCCTGTTCCCAGAATTCCTGTGGCTGTGACGAGACCCAGTCCTTCACAGTGTCCTTGAGTACGTCGTCCGAGTTGAAGCGCTTTCCTTTCAGGTGTTTCTTCAGTGGACCAAACACATGGAAATCGCAGGGTGACATGTCCGGACTGTAGGACGGATGGTCCAACGTCTCCCATTGGAACTTGTCCAGTTCCATTTGTGTGACTCTGGAGACGTGTGGACGCGCGTTATCATGGAGCAGAACCCCACCCTCCGTGAGCAGCCCCGGTCTTTTGTTCTTGATGGACCTGCGTAGGCGTCGGAGTGTCTCACAGTACACATCGGAGTTAATGCTTTTTCTGTGCTCGAGTAATTCTGTGCTCGCATCATTTGGACGCCGCTTTTTATAAGAGCCTTTGCTCTCTCCTGCGCATGCGGGCACCCGCGCATGATCCGATCCCAGTCAGAGTCTCCAATGGCATCCCGATATGTCTCGCTACATTCTCCCTTGGCGGAATATGCAAATATTTAACTGTTTCATTTTTATGTCGTTTCGTACCTTTTCATTTGATCACCCCTTGTATGTCAGATTAAGATGATAAAATGCATTCAATGCATTTCTGAGATTCATTTTTTTAAAATATTTATCAGTATCGAAATTTTTGTTCTCTTTCATAAAACTTATAGTTTACTTTAAAATAATGCCTAATGTATATTTCTTTTTTTTGACATATAAATTCAAAATAAAATCGAAGAATTTGTCCATTTCGAAACATTTTTTTGCATAAATTCCTTAGAAAAAAAAAGTTATGTTCATATTATATATTCTTTATTATTAATTGCTTTTTATTAAAATATCAAAAATCAATAAATTTTTTGCAATACAATTAAATGTAATCTTTAATCGAAATCTTTCAATCGTTGTGCGAATATCCTGTGGATTTCCTCCAATTAAAAATTTAATTTTAATTTGAACCTCCCATTCATTATTATTGCCTATTTTCATTTTTCGCTACGGGACTGGGTGGCTCAATTGGATAGGGCGTTGCTTCCGCTACACCGTAGAGCGGATCGTATCGCTGCGAGTTCGAATCCGGGGCTCTCTTTTTTTCATTTCTGCTAATTTTTCCCACGTAAATTAATTTTACTGATAAATACTTATTTTAACATGATCCTAATATACTTTTAATTTTTTTTTGGCCTTCAAAAAGGTTTTTTTTCTGATTTTTAATCATTCAAAGTAATTTCTATCTTTTTCAACAATTCCTAACAAGAAGCTTTCATTTCTGTTTATTTTTCCCACGTAAATTTTCAGTGCTGCCATTATTTAAGCAAACGGAATGTCACAATTAATTGCTAAATGAACATTTTTAATCAATTTTAATGTAAAAATATTAATAAGTTATAGTTTTGTATTTTATAAGTATCGATGAATTTAAAAGAAAATGATTTTTAAAAAGTTCACTGAGAAAAAGAATCAGTGATTAAAAAAATAAAATGCCGAAAACTATCTTTTTTTTACAAAACAAAGATATTTTGCATATTTCATGATTTTTTCTACAATTAATCAACATCGTTACTTTTAAATAAAAATGATTTTTAAAACTTTTAGAATCAGTGATTTTCAAAAAAAAAGCCAAAAACTTTTTTGAACAAATTTTAATAAAACACTCAAAATACTTAAATCAATCATTTAATAATTTCTTCTTTTATAAAGGTAATTGCATGAAACCTTTCTCCCCCATGTCGAATATTTCAAAAAATTCTCACAATTTTACTTCAAAAATTAAAAATAGTAGTGAAATTTTGTAATTTGAAAAAATTTATACTTCCTGTCTTTTTTTCAGCACACAACTATTTTTAAAAATGCTACAGTTTTGTTTCCGGGCAATAAAAAATTGCAACGAAAGAATTGGAAAGTGAGTGGGTGATTTTTAAATTCGCACTGTTTGCCTATTCGATGGTTTTTGGTGACGGACCTCGAAATTTTCAACCATGCTCAAGTCATTAACGTAAAAGTTAAGCTCTCAAAAAAAGAAAAAAATGAAAAGTTTAAAAAAAAATTCTCAATTACGTCAAGGTCATTCACTTTGCGTTTGCTTTCTGTTTGGAAGACGTGAAAGGTTGCGGTTGTTTTGAGTCTTTCGCTGACGTAGTAAAAAGGGGAATTCCCTTATATCATTTGGCGCAGGACACAACCGATAGTTTTTTTTATTCTTAGATTGCTTTATTGAAGAACAGTGGAATATAAGAAAATATATCATAAAAAAGGAAATATTCTGTCACATGGTATTATTTTCTTTTTGAATTTTATACTGTGAATATGTAAATAAAGGCTTATGAACATTTTAAATCAATTTTATCATAAAATAATTAATAAGTTAGTTTTGTATTAAAAAAAAAACTTTTTTTCTTCAGATACGTATTTAAACAATTTAATTAACGCAGTGTCGAATGAAAAACTAAAATTAAAATAAAAAAATAAATGTTTTTATCAGATAGTATTATTTTCTTTTTGAATGATTTTTTTCAGTGAATGTGTACTTATAACTAGGTTTTTCACATAGTGTTTTTCTTAGCACTTACATATGTTTAATCAAACATCCAAACGTTTCAAGAGCGATTTGTAGAATTTTTTTTATTATTATTTATAGATAATGTGGATTTAAATTAATATATTTTTTAAAATCAAATGAATATTTCTATTATTTCCTTATTAAATTAATTATTTGTTAATAAAAAGTATATCACCTATTATTTTGGATAAAAATACGTTCTAGAGACATTTTTAAGCTAACTGTAAGTAGCGATTGATTGATTAATGAAAACCTGAAAATTATTTTATTATTTTAGATTCCTATAAATTATCTAATATTAAAAAATGATGACTTTTTTTTTACTCAAGCATCAAAATAGTTTTCTTTTATTGTTTAAATTTATTATTTTTTTACTAAAGCAATATTGTTTTTGATATGTCATGAATAGAAACTTGAAGATAAATCTTATATCTGAGGGGAGAGTCAGGGGGAAAATAGTTCTACACTCAAAAAAGCCACTGTAACACCGTGCTGTAGAAAGAGAACTGAAACCTGTTTGACATTAGTAAGATCTGGAAGATATTTTTTTTTTCTTTTTCGAAAAAGGGAATTGTAGTGACGTTAATATAAAGGAACCACACACATACCAGGAACTTTGATAAAGGAAGGTGAATTTCCATGGCAGTATGTTATGCATTCGAAACAAATTTTAATAAAACACTCAAAATACTTAAAACAATCATTTAATAATTTCTTCTTTTATAAAGATAATTGCATGAAATATTTTTCCCGTGTGTCGAATATTTCAAAAAATCCTCACAATTTTACTTCAATATTTAAAATAGTAGTGAAATTTTGAAATTTGAAAAATTTCTACTTTTCTGTCTTTTTTCAACATACCGGGGACTAAAAAATTGCAACGAAAGAACTGAAAACTGAGTGAGTGATTTTTAAATTCGCACTGTTC
>BMAO01011071.1:0-14514 GCA_019973975.1 Trichonephila clavata | reverse complement strand
TGTTATCAAAAAACAGTAAAGAATAAATTATTGAATTAATAATTAGCATTAATTAATAAAATAAATTGTTAATTACAAGTGCCAAGTTAAATTTTACGTTATATATATATAGGATTATCATCAATCGAAAAAAGACTTTGAGGGGGAGGACTCCTAGGACTCCCCCTTCCGTGCGCCATTGACTGCATACAAACAAAGCTGCAATGCGTTTGATAATTTGATTTTTTTCTTCTTTTGACAAAGTCTATGTTATTTTTACTTCAAACATTAATTTACCAAGTTCAGAATGGCAACAAAGGGGAGTTTTGACTGAATTCCAGACTGAAATTAGTATTATTTGTTTATAATTAAAACTTAGTTTTACCCATAAAATAGTCACTATTCCAGTTCAGTTCGCTACTTCACTGTTATTTGTTATTACTAACCGTTACAGTTCCATTAGGAGGGAAAAATTCTTGCAATTCATACCCGTACGACATCGACAAAAAAATCGGTAGATCTGATTGCTTGATCGATGGAATTTCCCGCTACAGTTTTTTAAATAAATTATTAAATAATTGAATTTCTTAGTGCAATGGGCTATGAAAGAGCCCCTCAGAAAATCCCGGTGGGCCGCAGGTTGAGTATCGCTGTCTAGCCCTTTAGAGTTAGCCTGGCCACCTTGTGCACTCTACCGATAATGTTTGTGTTATTTCAGAGTACGACATAAGTATAAATCGTTGAGTTAAACATTATATGTAAAAAGTAAGATATGCAACTGCACTTTGAAAGATTTAACTTTATACACTAATTTTGTCTTGTATTTCCTGTTAAAGCTGTTCTTTGCGTAATACTAAAGAATAGGATTCAAAGTAGGATCATTTTTTGCTGTAAAAAATCATTCGAACGAATAATATTGCATTATGATTTCTTCATTTTTTTTGAAGGCCAATGTATTTTGTAATACTACTTGGTCCGTTTTCTGTTGTAAAGGAGTTTTATATATTTCAGCTTAAAATATACTCTAATGTTAGATAACTTTAACTTTTCAAAATGCAAATTTATTCAATTAAAAAAAATTCAAAGAATACTGCTGCACAAAGAAGAAATGTGTTAAAACGTTATCAAATTACAAGAAAATTGGAAATTTTGATTTTTTTTCTTGAAAATATGTTTTAAGTTTTCAGCGGACTCTCTGACATAAAGTGATGACCGCGGTAACCTTGTGGTCAGGTAATGGACTCGTGGCCTGCGTGTCATGAGTTCGAGTCTGGTACTGCTGAAGACCCGCCATGAAGAGGAGCTGATGCACGTTAAATCAGTCGTGGCTGAGACCCATTGATGTGGTGGAGAGGAGGGGTGGTGACAGCTCAGGTGTCATCCTCGAAACTGACCATGGTTCAAAATTACGAGGTCGTCGCCAAAAGCCCTCGAGTAGCTGAATAGAGTATGACGTTAATATTCACTCACTCACTTGACATTAAGTGAAGTTAGCCTCAACTCCGTGTACGAGGGTAAAGGGGTGGCCAAGCCAAATGACCTTGTGGGTTATTACGAAAAATCATTACAATCCTGCAAGTCACACTTACGGTTTCATTTAGTTTTTGCAAGTCGATCTCGATACGTGTATTTATTTATTCAGCATAATGATCTTGCAGATTTTCATCCGTTAAATTTGCGTGGGTTGCTCGATAATTTTATGTTTTAAGTTCGATAAATTTAGCTTTAAAAAAAACGTTTCACTGGTGTAAATTGAAAAAAAAAGGTATCAGAAATCAATAGTGATGCTACGGGGGTTCTATGCAATGCAATACTGCCTTCTAAGTATGTATGAAAACAGAAGCAACACATGATAAAATAGAAGCAGTCATGGGATTTTTTTTGTTACAAAACATTACACTAAAAACAAAAATACTGCACAAAATAATCGTATTTTTAAAAGTTGTAATGAATCTCGAGGGCCGCATGCGGCCCAAGGGCCACCCCTGAAGTAGTAGATATTTTCATAACAAAAAAAGCAATGTAAAATCAAACATTCCTCTTAACTGTGTCCAAGGATGTCTTAAAAATGAATACGAGGATGAGTGTTTTTGTATGTCAGTACAAATAAGTTATATAAAAATTAAAACTTAACTTGATATTCTTAAGAAAAAAAAAGAATTTGTATAAAGAGCAGTAACTTCTAAAGTTAAATAACTAATAACACGAGAAAACTTTACATATAAGGCAGCGTTTCTCAAACTGTGGGCATGCCCCTCTAGGAAGGATGTGATAACCCTAACCTAGCGGGGGGGGGGGTTAGGGGGCATATCGAAAAGCGGAAAATAAAACATTGTTTAAAAATAATATTAATTCACTGAAAGGAAGCAAAACAAAATACATTGACATAATACATATAAATTCGCGTTTGTACTGATATAATATATTTAGAAATGTATCAGTACTGCACAGCGTATTTGATAATTAATTTAACAACATCAAGTTAAGAACTAGTTAAAACGATTACCAGTATCCCCATGGACTTTCCATAGATAAATAATTTAATATCTTGATAATTTGTGCAGTTTATAATTAAAGTCGTACTGTAGCTTTTCGTTAAAGTACATTATTATTGAATTCATATTGTTATTGTTTGGTATTGTGGAGAAGGGGGGGCAAAGAAATTTATGACTGAAAATTGAGTCACAAATATTGAAAGTTTGAGAAGCACTGATAATAAAACTACTAAAATGTGTTACAAGTTGTTCAATTTTATTTCAGCTTAATATTTAAAAAAAGTAATCGTAATATTAAACGCGCAAAAATATTTGCAGTTCGTTTTGACTATGCTGTTAACTTAATTTCTTTTAATTAGTTTATCTTTATATTCAACGATGTTTAATAGTATATTTTAAACGTTACGATTAAAAATAATTTGACTGCATTATTTCTTTGAAATTCTTTGTAATCTCTGAATTTTTTATACTTAAAATATGTATTTAAATTAAATAAAACTAATAGCATAATTTCTTTTTCAAAGTGCTAAGAGTGAAATATTCTGAAATAAAATGCAAATAATTTTTAACGACTTTCCAGTTTTATCATGAAAATAATGTTTGCATTTAAAATAAATTTAGCTTCGTGATTTAAAACTTATAAAATGCCATATTTGCTTCGGTATTATTCAGTAATTATGTTTAATACATTCTTAAATTATTCTCTAATAAAAACGAAAAAAAATTCTCAAACATTTCGTTTTAAAACTATTCAGTATTTCTTCTAAAATATGATCTACTTTATATACTTCTTCCATGCGGTAATACTTATGATCGCATCCAAACACCAAACAGTATTTCTATTCTCACAGAAAATATAGACAAATAAAATCATTTCCTACACACAGTTTCCTAAAAAACTTTTCTACGGCATTATTACAGAAAATAATGACTAAGTTTGCAACAAAAAACCGTTCAAACTCAAACTACCCTATCTTTTTTGATCCAACAATACAACCAGCAGGACGGAGAGCAGCACTAATACGCCATTTGCAGATATAGATACTTCCCCCAAAGCAAAATTGAACTTCTTTATCCTTTCAGTTGGTTGGCCATTTACATATCTCGAAATAAACTCAGTGAGGCATATTTTACTTTCTATCTTCGTCGGAATCACTGAGATAGTGTTGTTTCCATTTTATTGCTCTAAATAGTGAGGTGGAAAGATATTTTATTTTCGTCACTTGTCATATGTTTGCGTAAATATTTGGGGTGCGCGAATCGAAAGAATTTCTTTTCTTGTAAGAATAACAGTATTTTTTGAAATGGTGTTTTCCTTAAGGGTGGAATTGTTAGCATGGTTTGCTTTTGTGTCTATTTTTGGTATTCTGAAGTGCTCTACGTGAAATTTATTCTGTATTAATAATGTACTTGACTGAGTTTATAGAACAATTAGCCTGATTTGTTTCATCTTATACATAATTCATTTATACTCAACACTTTTTTTAAATGGCTTAATTAAATTACTCTTAAAGTTTACTTAAAATTACTATTAGATAATTCAGCCTCAATGATTGTTATGCGAAAGGTTGGAGATGAAATTCATCAATTAACGATGTTTAACTTCTGAAGGTTTTAATGTTAATGAATAAATTGCTTCTTAAATATTGATTTAAATATAAAGTGGGTCCTAAAATTTTAACGATATTGGTTTATTTGGTTATTAAGGTATCCGTTGCCTTAAAATTGTGAATTTTGCCAAAAATTGACAAATTTTCTTATGACTTTATTTTATAGGTCATCTTATTAGCTTTATAAAAATACCAAGTATATTATTTTCCGTTCACTAGAACAAAAACCTACAAGTGTTTTAGTAAAAGCAGATGCCATTACTTTAAGCAAGATGTCATTCTTTAAAACGCGTTTTATACTCAAAATGTGTGTTTTTGAAAATGCTTAAGCGGGGCCAGTGATTGCTAAAAAAGTTTTGAAAATAATTAACTGAAATTTTTTGTGTATGTTCTGTATGATAGTAGAAGTGTTTTAACTTTCAGATTTATCAATCACTATTTTATTACAAAATTAACAGTCCCTTAAGTTAATATAATCACTGTAATTCACCAAATCTCCATTTAAAAAAAAAGCTGTTGCAAATAGTCGGACGAATTATTTCAAAAACTCAAAAAAAAACCAAAAAAAAAAAAAAAAAAAAGCAACATATAAATAAAAAAAAATTACGATAAAAACACTGGTACAGTAAATAATTTCAGAAAACAGTGTATATTCTCAAAATGGCTTTATAACGGACTGAAATGCTTGTTTGATTAAGTTAGTGTGGATGTGGTTTGTCTTCTTAGTGAGAATAGAGATTTTGATGAGTCTCGCAGTAAATAAATGCACTTATTATCAATAAGTAGGAACGAATAATTGATATTATTTCTAAAACGTAATTTTATTTTTAAGAGTTAATTGTATAATTATAGTTATAGAAAGTTCTGGAACTTTCTATGGCAGTATATAAGCTAAGGAAATATTCAGTTCGGGGAATAAAGTCTGAGTTATATATATGACTAGCGGCAGTTTTATCATTTCACTTAAGTTCCAATTACCACATTGGTTTAATCTACGTGACAATATTATAACTTTATTTTAACTATTAAATGAAATATACGAATTTAATGCTGATTTGGGTGTTGTAAATATATTGGTTGCTTACATATAACTCTTTAAATGTTCTAATGTTCATGTATAAATTTTAAGTAGGTAAATGTAAATATACATGTCTCAAAACTTGGCAAATTATTTTTGTTTCTTTTTTTTACACAGAATTTCATTTTAGACGGTTTTTTGAACGTGGAACGCCCTTCCCCTTTTTATTCTACTAATCAAATATTTTCTCGCAAGGTTTTCGGGAATGTATTTATCTTATAAACAAAAAGTGTTCGGTACATTTTAGTTATTTTTTATGTTTGAGTAACATATTATTTTGTATTCAATAAAGTGATTTGCAAATTTTTTTATCATTGAAATGCTTATGATTCGAGAGAATGTAGTAATTTTATTTTAATAGATTTTTTTCTTCTTATCTCTAAGAACTTTTTAAGAGTTAACCCTCCCCCCCCCTTTATATATATATATTCTTGAAGGAATGTTTTTCTCCATAAGAGTGTAAAATCTTGGAATGGTTTACAATTGATGTTCAAAAATCTATAAAACTCTCATACACGCTTGATATCTTTTTCCTTTTTAAAACCATTTTATCGAGTTTTAACTGGATCATTGAGTATATTAGGGGATTTTACTTTTCAAATTGGATACCGAATTACTTTGGTGATGAATTATCTACAACAACGTTTTTGAAATTGTAACAGTGGCGCACATAAGCGAGGGGATATCCCCGGGTCCGGACCACCCTCCCATAGCCTTTGATTTTTTTTGTCGGTTGACCCTATGTATATAGTACGTAAAATTTAATTTTTTTATTAATGATTAATTTTATTAATTAATGCTGATTATTAATTCAATAATTAATTTTTATTGTTTTTTGTTCCCAAAATTGACAAAAAATCAAAAGAATATGTGGGAAAGATTGGAGCATACTGCTCCATTTGGAGTATGATAAGAGAAGGGTGGTCTTTCGACCCTGTACCCTACCGCCCCCCCCCTTTTGAAAAATGCTTGTGTGCCCGTAAACTAACTATAACCGAATTATTTTCAGTTCAATTTTAATAAAGCGGTATCGAATAAACTTTTATTTGAATCTACAACTGTAGCAACTTAAATTTTATAAAGTACTATTGGTTTATATTCATCAGTTCTTCTCACATTTTTGAAATATCTGAATATTTGAAGACAATTTGTGAACAGAATCTGAAGAAAAAATAACTTCCAAATATAATCCATGAATCATCTCCTTCTAACAAAGACGGCATTTTAAGAGATTTCAGTTTCATTGGGACCAATAAAGAAACCCCGAGAAAGGAAATCTGTTTTGAAAATATATTACATGCGAGAGAAAGTTATTTTTTATTTATTATTATTTTATGTTTTATTTTTCTTCTTATTATTATTTTAAGTTTCATTTTGTATTATTTGTTTATTATTGTATTTTATGTTTCATTTATATTTTTATTTATTATTATTTTTTATTTTATTTACTATTATTATTTCATATTTATTTAATATATTTACTTATTATTAAATTTATTTAAATTATTCATTCGAATATATTTTATTTTTCTGAATTTTAGGGAAAAGACTACAGAGTGGGATGGCAGGCCTCTTAGATTCAAATATGAAAAGGCTCAGTCGACCTTGCCCGTCCCGGGATTTCAAAACCCTGGATCTCTGCGTGGAAGCGCGATACACAACACTCAGCCACTGGGCTGTACATGCACAAATAAGATAGAATTAACAACCAAACGTGAATAAATGAATGGATATAATTTTCAAATACCTACGCTAGAGATACTTCTATCTTCGTTACGAACAAATGTCCTTTGGGGTTGGGTACACACTACCCTTCAGCAGTACTGAAGAAATATAAGAACATAATAAACAACTAAACGGGAAAAATAAATGTATGAATATAATTTACGAATATGCTACGTTCAATCTTCGTCACCGTTCATAAGTATTTCGGAGATGGGGGTACACCAGGGTCTTTAAGAGATACTTGACCAACTAAAAATTTGATTAAGTGACAAAATTCGAAGAATAAATATTTGAAAGTAATTTACGTTCTGTGATTCCGCATTGATCTTTACTCTTGCCTAAGATATATGATGGGGGGGGGAGTAGAGTAACACGTCTCAGTTCCAATTATTTCTTTAAAAAAATTCTTGATGTGTTTCAGCCTTTGATTTATCTGAAAATAGCCGCTACCTAATACTATTTTCATATTAAACTAACATCATTTAATACTTAGCATCAGTAGCGCACACAAAATTTTTCAAGGGAGTTTCCATGTTCGAAAGTCCCCCAACTTGTATCATACCTCAAGACAACACCAATTGATTCTTCTGATTTTGAATTAATTATTGAAATAAATTATTGATTAATAAAATAAATTGTTAATTATAAATACACAATTAAATTTTACGTTATAAATAGGATTATCATCAATCGAAAAAAATCAAGTGCTTTGGGTGGGTCGGCACCCCTAGGACACCGCCTTGTGCGCGCTACTGCTTACCATTGATATATAAGGGATTAAATATATAAGGGTTGTGCCCAAATGAAAAGTGGACAAGTTCAATAAAAAAACGTTTTACTGGAAATCAAAAGAAATATCTCTGGGGGTTGTAACGTAGGTCCATCGTTTCGGCAGCAGGTCTATGTTTTCACTTTAGAAAGAACATAATTGATTTTTGAAGAAATCTGGCCTAACTTTCTTCACTTCATTGTCCGAATAGAAACGTAACACTGTCTTAAGCGGCCTAAGGACCTAGACGTCACAGGGGTAAAAATTCCGGGTTTTCTAGTGGGTATTCTAATATTTACCAACGGATTTTTTAAAGTTGACTTGATTTCACGGAAAATGTGTTGGCGGACATTGTCGTGAAGATCTGATATCGTTTGCTGCCTTTCTTGAAATCCTTGACACCAACTGTTCCAAGACGTTCGACCTAAACAGTGTTAGCCATAGACTACCTCTATTAGTCAATGATGACCACATTAAACTCACCTCTTGTAATCCGAAATCGTACTACCGCACATTGTTCCAATTTGGACGCATCCTTGTCTAATATGAATTTACTTTCGATTAATTTCCTCTTCCACCAGCAGGTTTTACTATTAATCATTGAATGTAGTGTATCAGTATTGTACATAGAAATTTTGCAAGGAGGGAGGGGGGACGGTTCAGGGTCCAATGCCCACCATTTTCGTATCATGCACCAATACGCTGCCAAACATATTCTTTTGATTTTGTCGATTTTCTGGAACAAAACACAGCAAAAATTTATTGACTAAATAATTAGAAAATTAATATTAATAACAATATAATTAAACTTTATGTACTACATATAGAATTATAATCAATCAAAAAAATCAATTGCTTTGGGGGGTCCAGACCCGGGGACCCCCTCTCCTTGTGTGTGCCACTGCAGAGTACACTTCCTACCATTCTTCGTCTCCCTGTTTGGTGACTCTGCTAAAGATGCACTCATTCTGACGCAATCGCATATGTACACTTTTTATTTGGACAAAACTTATATATTATAGTTGAAAAATTAATAAATTCTTCAATATCGTCATATATTCCAAGAATGAAAACTAAAGGCAAAATTTTTGTCGATTCTAAAAGCATTCAAAATTTAAAAATTCTAAATTTTCGTTCAAAAATTCATCAAAATGATTATCATCAAAAAGGATCGATATTATTCTGTAACTGCATGCGCACACAAACCTATGATTCCATTGCATTTGCTCTGTTACATTTCATGAATTAAATTATCTGTAAATTAGTTCCTACATCCTAAAATCCTTATAAGCACTAATAATGATACCAATTGAAAGGGAACAGCGCAGCAATTTACAAAGTTTATTATTCTATAAAGAGAGATTATACCAATGGATTTGTTCCATAGACCTATTTTACATATTTCATCAAATGCTATTCTGCGCTCGTCAATGGTCGAATTATTATATTCCCTGAAATTTATTCCAATTGAATGTATTCAAATTTAATCATTTATTCACACGTAGCGTACCATATAAATGTGAGATAAATTAATAACTAAGTTCTAATGATTCAAAAAGAGGAATTATTCTGAAATTCTTATAATATTACAAAGTAATAGTTAAAATGTAATAATTCCAGATAAAAATTATCCCGTTTATATTGTAACATTGGAACTTACTAATAGTATTGTGGCTGCATGAACTGAAGAGAACTAATTTAATTCTTAATTTCTTTGTTGTCGTTTGGCAACACTTATTATCATTCCATGTTGTTTACCTTTCTGTAGAACATCGTTTTGCTATGTATCTCATACGTTTTATGTAGTAACAAGCAACATTAAACTCTATTTACTCGTTTATAATTAATAGAACATCGTTTAAACACTAAGCAACATTCTGAATACGCATCCATTGGTATTTAATATATTTCTCCAACACATCTTACCTTCACCCAAAGTATTTAACATGACTATTAAGACTAAACGAAATTTTTGTGCTTTTTTAATCAATTAAAAATGTTAACATTTTTATGCTTTTAAAAAAGAATTTTTATTTAGAAGTCTATTTTTATTTGCTAAAATAAAAAATATTTTTACGAATTTTTTAAAAATAAATTTTCAAAACGTATTAAATAGTGATTATTTGTTATTAGATGTGAGAAACCAGTTACTTTAAAAAAATAAAATAGAATTGACTTCTAAATTGTGTAATTTATTGAATCCTAATTGGTAATTAAATCCTGTTAATTGACGGAATCCTCGATTGGCCTCACTCCTAATAGATTAACCCTTTCACGACTGAGGAAAACATCTTCCTCCATTTTAAGATGGGTGATGGTCGTATATTTTTATAGTCTATCTGCATTTTTATTCAGAATGTTTAAATATAACGCATGCCGAACGCAATTAGGTTAGCGGGAATGGTTTTAAAAAATCTCTCAAATAAATTTACACCAATAATGAAACATTCTTGGGTTGTATCTTTACTCTTATTACCGCAAAATCCTGCGTGTAAAGCGCACTTTTAACACAAAAAATAAGATCGGAATTTACGGATGCGCATTATACGCCGAGTACGAATATGAGAGTTTTAAGAATAAAAAAAAATTAGTATAGAAGAAAAATTAGATTCCTAAATATATATAAATAATGTTTATTTTTTTAAAAAAATGACTTTTTTTTCCTAATGAACTTGTGATGGTTCTATCCGCGACTATATTAATAACTTGGGGACTTTTCTGGAGAAAAATAATTTTATTCAACCAACTTTCACCGACCAAGAAAGCGTGGTTATGTAAATGAAGTATATTATATAAATTCTGTTTTCGCGATTTTGATGGTTGACTCGTTGGAGTTGGCAAGTAGGAGTTAGCAAAGAGTCTGCGAGTTAGTTTGTTAGTTGAAGATTGAAAGATAGGGGAATTATTAAGAGGACTTGGAGTTATCCAGGAAAACGGATTACACCAGTGGATCTAACGACATTGATCAATCCCGATAAGGATCACCCGCAAGACTCCAGTGTAGGATCCGATGCATAAAAAGTACAGGTATCTCTCGTGAGCTTGATTAATTAGAAGTTAGCTTATTAGTGTGCGATGTAGTTTATATTTGAGCGTATTTAAGCTGTCTTAGATTTAGTTGAGGGTCCGTAGTAGTATCCTCGTGTTATAGAATCTCACCTCCGCGCTCTACTATTTAATCGCCTATCTTCATTAGATTGTTATTGTGTCTGATTGATATTTTGGTAATAATAAATTAATTAGCTTGAAATCATGTTTGTTGATCATTCAGTTTCTCCCACACACCTAGCGGGGTTTACAGGTAGACAAGGGCTTTCAGAGTCAAGCAGGAACCGACAGATATTTGAAACTCAAAAGGCTGTAGTTCAAGAAGTATAGTATATTTTCTAAAGCTTGAAATAACTGCTCACGTACATTTTGGGTTTCTTTCAAAAAAAAAAATGGTGTAAATGTTACACGGTGAATATACCTAAAAATTACAAATTACAACTTGAAAGTGTAAGTGCATGTTATACGGCGGTGTTCGTAATACGTCGGAATTTACGTTATTTATTTCAGTTTATTTTCTCACATGTTTTCTCCTTATTTTCTCACATGTCTTATGTTATTCAGTAAGTAAAATTTTGTGCTATAGTAAAGTATATTTGAACAAATGAAAACAAGTGTTTGATGAAATTACACATTGATTTACAGTGAATTGACACTTTTATCCAAAAAACTGCATGTTGTGACAATTCCTCTCATGGTTTTATTTATTTTACGTCTAAATCAACTGAAATAAACAATTACAAATTAATATTAACTCTTAACAACCTTATGAACCAGTAAGGGTTAAAATGATGCACTTGCAATTCTACACTTTATAAAAGAACTAAGTATTTTTCAAAAGAGTTAAGTCGGTTAAGTATTATTTATACCAAAAACTCCTACTTCACCGCCATTTAACCATAAAAGTATTTCACTCATGATAACACGACCCACTACATCAAACAAGACGAGACTTTTCGCGATAACTACAAGAAAAAACGCTCTACGCTCCACTTGATCGGATATATCTCACGCTCGAAAAGAAACTGGTAGCAAGATTCCACCGAAACCCCCTGAATTCAACTTCCTGTTTCCTACGGACACCCCCCACGGTAGGGGTATGCCATTAATTCATGATGGCAGCCGCTGGTGGACGGCATATTGAGTGGAAGACTTTGAATGGTCCATAAAAGCACTACAGACTTTAAGCCTCAGTCCAAGGGAAAATAATGCAATTAGGCAGTAATAAAAAAACACTACATCCCGGGTTTTATTTTCATGTTCGTCTTCCTTCCCGAGTTGTGAAGGGGCTTTTATTTGGAAACGAAAGCCAAGATTCAAAGAGTTGAGAACACAGAGGCACTTAATGTCAGACTGTGCTTTGAATTTCTATTACTCTTAACGAGTCCTACAAGCGCTGGTATTGTTGGCGTTGGCGGGTCTGATCGTTAATTGCTGAGAACGAGAATGCCGCATGCGTGAAAGATAAGAAATATGCGATGTTTTGAATTGGTTCGAATGAAAAGTCGTAAAAGTAACGGTTTTGTGTTGTTTTGATTTTGAATAAATGAGGGTAATAGAGTGGCTAACTCTAGCATCGACACTGTCTACGAATTTAGTTAATAATAGCGCTATATAAAGCTGTTACCTAATGTGTGCTGAAATAAAATTTTTAAATCAACAAAACTGATGTAATAACAATACCTCAATAGGAATACTATTTCAAATTCTGATTCCTAGTTACGTCTAATTAAAATGCTGTTTAAAAAGACGTGTGGACATCGAAGAACCCTAATTGCCTTAATATCCATTAACTGCATTTTTAAAGGCCAGTATCATATCAGTCTAGAACAAATGTTCCATTGGCGCTCAGAAGGGGAGGAAGTGTCCTAGGGGTCCGGACACTCCCCAAAGACCTTGAGTTTTTTAATTGATAATCCTATATATATAATATAAAATTTAATTAAGTACTTGCATTTAACAATTTATTTTATTAATTAATGCAATTATTTAATTCAATAATTTATTTTTTACTCTGTTTTTTGTTAACGAAATCGACTAAATCAATTGGTGTTGTCTTGAGGTATGATACGAAGTTGGGGACTTTGACGATTGACATCCCCTTGAAAAATGTTTGTGTGCGCTACTGGGGTGGCCAACCCACGGCAGCGTGCCACAGCGTGGCGCGGGCTGAGTAGTAGGAGTAGCACGCGAAGACTTACTGAAAGATTAAAAAATTGAAAATATAATAATAAAAACTAATTTTTTTTAAAGTGTTATTGGTAGTTTTTCAGCCAAAATATTACATTAAAATCTGTTTTAAATACACTTAATTAAATAATAATAGAAAATTATAATGTATACAACACTCCTTCATTGTTGTGTGCGTTGGTTTTCCGAAGGAACTGCATTCGTGAGATTCTGGAATTTGAGGAGGTGTTTTAAAGTATCTGGAAGAAAACAATAAACTGCCTAGTGAGTGTTTGCTTCTCAAGAATTAGATAGGCTTTGAGATTTAGGTTTTCTACTGAAACTACCAGACATTTAAATAATTAAATTTAAGATTACAAGGAAAAGAGTGTTCTCTTTTTCAATTCTGATGATCTTTTATCTTTTGTGAACACGCTTTGACTTTTTTTGTCTCGATTTTGGAGAAAAAAAGAGAAACTGATGCACATCTAGAACAATCCGCTTCTGTTAACATCTTTGAGAATGATCCCAATGTAAAAAATCACGAAATAAAAAAAAAAAACACTTAGAAAGTACTAACTGTTTAATAATTATTTTAGAATCAAATTTTTCTTTTTACTTATTTTTATTTTATGCCAAACCTAATTGATTAAAACTGAAAAGAGAATTTAACAATAAACTTAAATATGACCAAAGTACGAACTTATATTATTTTTAAATTTCCACTGCGTAGACTTGTATAAAATATGTGCTATTTGAATAAAAATTTCATTAACAAGCTTATAAGTAGCATTTTTTCACTTTTCTGTTCTTTTATTTGTTGGGTAAACTTAAGTGGCACGCATAATTTTTTTTATCAGAGATGTAGTGGCGCTCTTCCCAAAAGAATGGCCTTCTCTGGTCTAGAACAGTGGTCTTCAAAACTGTGTTCCGTGAGCCCTTGGATCCACAAGACACACGAAGGGGTTCCATAAGTCACTATAAAGAATCAAAAATAAAATTATAAATGTGTAATCAAAATGATTCTCGATTTTCATGGTTTGTATGATCACAAGAATCTAAAGCTCATACCAGTCATTGAAACTGAAGATTTTATTTATTAATAATTGTGTTTGATATACCTTTTAAATGTTTTTATAATTTTTATTAAAACGTTTTTATTTATATTTACTACCTTCTAGATTAGGAATTCTATTGTTTACAATCTCGGGTTCCACGAAATAATTTTATACTCGTCAGTACAATATTTTGCCAAACTAAATAATTTTCTTTAAAGGAAAATGCACCTTTTTTCATTTGTGGAAAAATACTTATAATGAAGGAAAAGGAACATTTGATCGATATAACAGATTCGATATTAAAATCTAAATTTGAGTAAGACCAGTTCTTAGATTAGGTTGCAACTTCATGCAAAATAACCAGGATTTTTTCAAAACAGCTATTGACTTTTTAATGCCATTCAGAACATTGTATTTAAGCGAAAAATGTTTCTTTCAACGTGAGTGGCTAAATATATATATATATATAAACAAATTAAACGCAGAATATGAAATGGGACTATAGAAAATTTCAACAGACTCAGACAGTTCGTGAAGAAAAAAAAATGGAAGCAAATATCTATAGTTACTAAATATATATAAT
>BMAO01011070.1:0-88238 GCA_019973975.1 Trichonephila clavata | reverse complement strand
GGTGTTGCTTTCTCTTTTCTCCAAGATCATAACTTTTGATTTGACAGCATTAAACTCTAATTTATAATTCTTTGCCCAGTTGATACAAATCAAGGGTAAGCTGCGCTTGTCTGCTTATATCATGAAAACTTTCCCTGAAAACAAAGAAGTAAGTCGTCGGCAAAAGCAATCGTTTCACAAGAGAAAGCCAAGATTTTTTCCAAAAATCATTTATAATGATGTTCCAGAGAAAAGGTCCAGAAACTGATCCCTGAGAGGAGATCCCTTGTTTAAAAAATCTCTCTTCTGAGGAATGACCTAAAGATAAGTCACAGATCTATCCTTCAAGAAGCTGGAAATTACGGGCAAATAAGTTGTTAGGAATGTTAGATCTTTTTAAAAGGCTCAGAATACCAGGCCACCAAGCATTATCAAAAGCTCCTTTAATATCCAAGAAAACTAGGATTGTATGAAAATTTCTCTTTTTTCCTTTTAAAACAATTTCATTAAGTTTCATCAAGGCATCCTCGGTACATTTTTGTGGCATAAAACCAAATTGGTTTTTATTGAAAAAAATAATCTTTGTGTAAACGCCAGGCCACTGTTGATAATGAGTCTTTCAAAACATTTACCCAAAGTTGACAGTAAACTGATACACCTAAGGTTGTCTAAATTAGGGATATACGGACGTCGTTCACTTTGGGAATCAGGATAATCCTAGCTTTTTTCCAACAGAGAGGAAAGGTCTTGAGACGAAGACATGAATTAAAAACTTTTAGGAAAAGTCCAGGGTGCATTACATGCAATTTCTTGACAACTTCATTAGGAATGGAGTCAGGGCCAGGTGACTTTCTTAACTTCAATTTATTAATAACAGCATCAATTTCATGGATGGTAAAAGGTGGGTCATTCGTTATGTTGCTATTGATAAGAGCGTCATTTCGTATTTCCTTGTGACAATCATCATCATCATTCTCACAATCATCAGGAAAAGAATGGAAGATAATCTCATTAATTGTCTCTTCAAAAGAATTAGTCACAGTTCCACATGGAAGAGCAATTCCACTGAGTTCAACTCTCTTCTGAAACTGCTGTTTGACGTCATAGGTATAGGTTGCTTTTTCCACACATTATTTACATTAATTTCATCCAAAAATCCCTTCCATGAGCTTAATTTGGCATCTAAAAGTTTTAAATTATAATTAGTTCTTAATTCTTTGAATTTAATTTTATAAATTTCTCTTAAAGCGATATTTTTACATCTCTGGAATCTTCGTCTTGCAGCATTAACGTGCTTTCTCATGCACCCAATTTCCGTTGTCCACCAAGGAATTCTGTGCATCCCTTGCTTTTTAATTGGAATTGACATTTTACAAGAATTTAGAATAATAGAAAGGAGATTATCTACGAGATCATGTAAGGATTCTGGATTTTGGCAGGAATCGATGCGATTACTAATGTTTGACAGCAAGCAATTAGATGTGTCATAGAAGAGTTTCCAGTTCGCTTTTATCAGGTTGAAGATACAAAAGTCACCATTTTTTGTTTGAGAATTGGAATTAAGAACAATATCAAACTCAATTGCTCTGTGGTCGGAGAGAGAATCATAAGTAGGCAAATGCCAACAAGAAACATCTTCCAGCAAATCAGTTCCAACTGCAGTTACATCAATGTAGCTAGAACTTGAGAGCCACAAAATGTAGGACCGTAATCTTCATTAATGACAAGAGGTTATGGGCACTAATAAAATCGGTGAGCTTGGAACCTCTAGAGTCAGAAAGGGGACTGAACCATGTTTCAGATTGCTATTAGCGTCCATTGACCAGACCAATCTGTTTATAGGCATCTTGGAAAAAAGTTGGTTAATTTTTTCCAAATCAAAATCGATATTCTTGGAGGGTTCGAAATAGTAGGAAACAAACAAAAAGGATACTTTATTAATGTTTAAGCGCACTGTCACCATATTGTAATCAAGGTGATTTAGATCTAGAAAGGTTGAAATATTTCTATTTCTGACAATAATGGCTGCTTTAATTGTCCTCGAAAGAAGGACTGAAGCAAAACTCTGTAAGATGAAGGAAATCCAGGAAGAGTTCCCTTGTACGAATGAGGCTCTTGTACCAACGCAACATCAATATTGCGAACTTCCATATTCAAAATAAGCTGCTGTGTAGAACTTTTTGATTTATGCAAATTAAGTTGTAAAATGCGTAAATGCGGTTGAGGTAAAACATATTCATAACTTGTTTGAGATGCAACAAGTTTCTCCATAAATTGATGACATTTACAGCAGCTAGAATAGGGTTTGTGATTCACATCAACTTTTTTGTTTGGGTCTCTTGTTTTCTTATTGAATCTAATGCAATTAACGCAAACCTGAGTAGAGAGATCGCACTCACTACTCTTGTGTTCTCCAGCACATTTGAAACAGCACAAGCCATTTTCACAGTTAGCAGCCTTATGATGGTATCCAAGGCATTTAAAGCAACGGTTAATGGCCAGGAAATCCTCGATTTTGCAAACGTTCCAGTTTGCTCTCAGGAAGTTCATATTAAGGCACAGTTTTCGACAAATCGGACTGACCTCTAGAACCAAATGCCGGGAATTTTCGAATTTTTTAAGGGGTCTCAGGGGTGTTAAAAATGTTTCGAGAGCACAAAATATGAACAATTTTCGACTAGAAATAATTCTTTGAGGTTAAAATGAAATAATTTGATTCTTTTACACATTTTTTATAAAGGAATAAAGTTTCAAAAAAGTATAAAATGTCTAAAATATAATCATAATTTTAAAAATAATAAGCACATAAATATAAGAAAAATTTTTGTAAGAAACAAATAGTAAGTTTTACGACGCGCATGATATTTTCTGAAATAATAATTCTAATTACTAGCAATAAGTTGATTTATAAAGTCAAATATATCCTTATTAGATGGTAGCGATTAGATATAAAAAGAATAAAAAATAATATTTTTTAAAAATAAAAAAAGTACATTTTTAAAATTTTTTTCAAAAAACTTCATTTTTTTGAAATTTTTCAAAAAATTACAAATATGTAATACTATAAATAGCTAGGATTCAAAGATTATGATAGAGTTTATAATTCTGTAAAGTTTTATGCATCAAAGTATGATAGTTTTTGAAACGCAATGCGCGTAAGTGAAAAAAACACAAACTGAGAAAAAAGGCTTTAAAGTTTTAAATTGAATTTGAGAAAATAAATTTTAAAACTTACATGCTAAAATGCTCCAGGATGATAGGATATGCCTTCCTGTTGCTCAAACAGCTCAATTTCTGTACTCTTTTTAATTTTTTTATCTCTCCAAGCTTCAAACGATGACGTTGAGCTCCTCTTTCTTGACGTAAAGATTCGACGATTGTCACGTTCAGCCAGGGACACACAAACATTTTTGTTAATTTTTAAGCCAAATTTCTCTAAAATAGTAATAAGTATTTGATTTCCATCATTAAAAATGCTGGTTGCTAGATTTGCAGCAATCTCTGCAATCTGAAGGCTAGAATCAATCGTCTTCGAACAAAACTTCCAGATTAATGAATTTAAACTTTCATTAGGATTCTGTGTCTTACCTCCTAAGCATTTCTTCAGGAGTGCCAGATGAGATAAGTCTGCAAATACAGGCTTAATTACATCTCGAACAGCTTTCGCAACTGAGGGTTTGTGTTTATAATTTTGTAAATTATTATTAATTGCGGCATTATACTTACACTATGTATTTGGATTTGTAGGACAAAATCAGTGCATCGGTTCATCATCGGTGCTGCAAGAATGACCCCAAACAGCCCAAATGGCTTTCCGCATTTCCTTTACACTAGTAGAATTGCATCGAATAGCATTACCATAGTAATGCGCAAGCTTATCAATTAAACTATCAGTTAACCTACCTTTACCGCCTATAGTTTTACCATCAGATAATTTCTTCTTACCATATACTAATTTAAGCTTCCTAAGCCTTGTACCCATTCTCTTTTGCACATGGCCTACACATTCTATTTTCTGAATAAGATGGCATCGCCGTATGGATTGTTTTCAGAAAGGGCATTGAATGTTTTTGTGTCGCCATCTCCTATGTAGTTCGAATATTTCAGGTTGTGAAGCTTTTCTGATCGATTAAAAATCCTCAACATCCCGTCAACCTCTATCTTACCAGCAGAGCCAAAATAATTTTTTCTACGTGAAATCTTATGCGCTCTTTTCCATTTATTGTACTTGATACCAAACTTTACCCCTTTATAACTGTCGCTTCATTTGCAAAATGAGGACAACACTTCCCTATCCAAAACCTTACCTGTTTCGGCCCCATTAGAGTACATACTCCAATCAACGATGAATGTCCTCTCGGCTTCCAGGTCCCATCACCACTTACCGTTAAAATGTTATCAGGTAACGAAGAATTTTCTTCGACAGCTGCCCTGTTCATGCTTTCTTCGGCGACTTCCTTCATAACAAGTGAAAGTTTTATTATTAATAACATCATATGATTTTTGTTCAACAGGATTAGGAAGACTCATTACAGAACAAAAGGTTTTTAATGACTCTAAACCTTGACCTATGCATCTCATTGCTAAAATAGATCTTCTGTTAATCTCTGGAGCATTATTTTTATTCCCAATGTTTTCACAGCTTGAAAAAGTACAAATACTCCACAGTTTTTACAATGTATTTCAAAATTCGAACATAAACCACAAGTGGATTTTTCATTAATTGTTAATGGTTTATGACATTTTAAACAGCATGATACTGACAAAATAGAGCTAAAGGTTGAAATAAAATCAAAAATACGATATTCTTTGAAGTTTTCACTTACCTTAACAAGATTTCACTTTAATGAAGTCTGAATTCCTGAAAGTGTTTTACTAGAAGCATTTTTCATTTCGGCACACTTACTTGTACTTTTCAATTCTGCACACTTCCTCGTATCTTTCATATCTGTAAAATGTGAGTCACTTACCTTTAAAGATTTATTTCCTTTAAATCTTTTGTTGGGGCGATTGCCCAACGATTTTTTCAGAATAAAACAACACATATATTCGATTTAGATAAGCGTTTTAAAAAAACGTGTACTAAAGTAAACACAACAGAATCAAAACACGGCAGAATGAATGTGTTGAGTTGCAGGCTTCCTTCTGATCAACTCAAGCGCTTAAAATATTTCATGAGGCTTATTAAAAACAGAAAAATGAAAGGTATGCAGAAATTTAAAAATAAATGGGCGTGGCATCTGTCCATTTAAAAGTTGTTATGACTAAATTGCTGTTTGCAATTTTTTGAATAACTTTCGAAGTTTTTAGAGTATTGTCACGTGGTTAGTATCAAAATGTTCAGAAAAAAATGAAGAACAAGATATATTTTTTTCGAAAATTCGAAAAAAAAAATTGTTAACACCCCTTAGACCCCTTAAGAGTGAAACGAATTTTTGTTTCCTCCCATATTTGTTCTTTCTCTCCCAATTCCGGATTCTGTTCCTTCAAAAGCTGGAGAACCTCATGATCACTAATTTCATTCGGAAGATTTTTCAGAAGCAAATTTGGGTTTCTCTTCCGCGGAGAAGACACTTGAAGCGAATTTGTTTTTTCTTTTATTGCATTGGCAAACCTTTCCTTATCCTCTTTTGAGACACATTGAACAAGCACTCGATTATTATCGATGGTTCTCATCTTTTTTTATCCCTACTTGAATTTGTCTAGGGTTTAACTGAGTTCTGATGATTTTTCGCACTTCCTCAGATGTAAAATCATTTTTGTTAGAACATACAATAACATTATTCATTAAATTACTCTCATTGGGAATGATAGATGGCGCCACGATACGAGCATATGATGGTTTTGTAAACGACGCTGGGATATCATCGTTATTCTTTGCATCTCCAGATTTGTTGAAAGCTTTTGAAAAATGTAATTTCAACTTACCCAAAGCAGTTCTTGCACCTTCACGCAACTTTTTGCTTGGGTTTCCAACACAATTTAGTACATTTTCCAAAGATTCGAAGCAATCCTCAAGCGATCGAAATGACGCGTCAACATCAATGGCCGCCATGTTGGCTCGTTTCAAGAGCGTACCATTGGACGCCGTTTTCAGCAGAGTGGTGTGTCCGCAAGACGTCCATTGCTTGGTCTACCCTTTGACGCTGAACCGCAGACGTCTCCACCGCCAATGGTGCGATGAAAGAAGGATGAGGGTGGCAGAATGGAATCAAGTTGTCTTTACTGACGAGTCACGCATGTGCCTGCAACACTACGACGGCCGGATTCGAGTCTGGAGACACCGTTATGAGAGGATGCTGAACACCACACTGGTCCTGCACCGGGTATTATGGTATGGGGTGGTGTTGGATATCACTCTCGCACTCCTCTAGTTCTCATTGCCGGTACTTTAAGCAGCCAGTGCTGCATCTCCGAGGTGTTGGAACCAGTTGCCCTTCCTTACCTTCAGGGCTTGGTCACAGCCATATTTCAACAGGATAATGCGTACCACACGTGGCCCGCATTGTCCAAAGGTTCTTCGTCAATCACCAGATTGAATTACTTCCCTGGCCGGCTTGCTCTCCGGATCTTTCGCCGATGGAAAACATGTGGTCCATGGTTGCTCAACGATTGACCCAGATTACACCCCAGCTGCCACACCAGATATACTTTGGCAACGTGTGGAAGCTGCTTGGTCTGCTGTACCCCAAGAACACATCCAAATTCTCTTTGAATGAATGCAGAGGCGTGTGGCAGCGGTGATCTCCAACAATGGCGGCTACTCTGGCTGCTGATTCTGGCAGGAACCACACTTCACAGAAGTCTATAAATTGAATCATTTGATACTTGATCAACATGTTATCTACAAAATAAATTTTGTTGTGCTACCTCTTGTCTTTCTTGGTGTTGCATTTACGATGGCCAGCAGTGTAATAATATTATTATATGGAGAGTATTGAATTTAATAATAATGTACTCAAAAGTTACAATATACGACTTTAATTATAAACTGTACAAATTAGATCAGTATTATATTTCGATTATAATTTTATGTATGACTAACACATTGCGTCACTCAGTGGTATAACATACACCTTCACAACCTCCGCATCAGAGGAAGGAGGGCAGGATTCTAGGGGGTCGAAAGTCTGACTAACACCAAATATGGTTTGGTACCCAAAACCAGACTTTACAGGGTGGCCCTCATATTCTCCGTTACGCAACTGGTTGCACTGGTAATTATTAAACTTGTTCTTCACTTAATATTGTTGACATAATTATCAAATACATTGCGCAGTCCTGATAGATTTATAAATATAATATATCAGTGTAAATGTGTATTTTATTTTTCATTACAACATAATGTATTTTATTTTGCATCCTTTCAATGAATTAATACTTAAATTAAATCTTTTATTTTCGACGTTTCGATATGTTCAAGTATCCACGTAGTTTGAGAAACACTTCATTATAGCGATATCTTTGACGATCTCGTGTTCTTGATTGTTCAGTTTCAAAATCCTATTGGGGAATTCATTCTAGAACAATTCGATACACCCTGCTTCCGAATTGTATCAGAAGGGTTCAATGGACATTCTCTAAACATAGTCATTCTCTCTTGGCCATTTAAGGCACCTGGTCTCCTTTCAAAACATCTGGCATGCCATCAAGAAAGGTATTTGACATACGGACTATTTACCATCTTTTTATGTGTGTGTCCTGCTAAATTGCAAGAAGAGTCTTAGATCACAGAGTGCAATGGTATTGATGTACAATTGTAATGGCACTGTTAAAAAACAGAATTTTTTTGAATACCAATATTGCATATAAAATCAAATTCTATCAAAATAAGACCATTAATTTCAATTTGTTTTATTATTATTATTATTACATTATTTTATGCATATATTATTATTATGCCGGCTGGGTGGCGTGGTTGGTTTGTAACTGGCCTTCTGCACCCAAGATTGCGGGTTCGACCCCGGCCCTAGTTGGTGGAGTTTCGTAATGCAGAAAATCGACAACGACCATGTCGTATGATTATACGGCATGTAAAAGATCCCTAGAGTGTCTGTTTGGCTTGGGCGCTCCCGGCACGAGTAAATCCTAGAACAGGTTCACATCGTCAGAGCTCAAGTGCCTCCCTCCCTCTGTGGAGGAAACTTGGCGCCAAAATTACCTGTGGCGATTGGTATCCACCTATATGGCGCCGCACTAAAGAGTGACTACCTGCTCCTGGGGATGTACTAGGTCTGCAATGGTAAAAATACTAATCCGCAGTCCGATTGGATAAAAAAAGCATTATTTTCAATTTGTTGTGCCTAAACATGAATGAATGTTTTATGTCAGAACACCAAGTTACATTAAGAACTCCACAGATGATTTAATTCTGCATTTTAGTAAAAATAAATAAGTAGAGAATAAATTTAAATTTGTACTTGTAAAATATTTGAATTTGTGTTAAAATTTACTGTATAGTTTTCTTTTATTTTATATTCACTATTCAGATTATATAATTGTTCGTTTTTTTAACACGCTTATTTAATTTTTTTAAAGTAAAATATTTTGTGATTTCGTATACACTATAATTTGCATAAAGATTATGCATATGTTTCATCTTTATTTTCAATCAATTTATTAACATACCTTATTTTGTTTCTTATTATTATATCATTTACTTTATTTGCGGCCATATTTCAATTTACTTCAATGTTAAATTATCTAAAACTGGCGAAATATATATCTATATATATAAAGGAGAAAAGCGACTTATATATATATATATATATATATATATATATATAACTCACTGACTGACTGACTGACTGACTAATCACGAAATCTCTGGAACTATTCAACCTACAGACTTGAAATTTGGTAGACATGTTCCTTTGATAGAGTAGACATCAGCTAAGAAAGGATTTTCCGAAATTCGAAACACAAGGGGCGTTACGGGGGGTTAAGGGCTTTAATAATAATTGTTTCCTTGTTTAAACTACTTGATGTACAATCTTGAAATTGGGTAAGCGGATTCCTTTCAGAGAGTAGAGATCCGCTACAAAATGAGTTTGCTGAAAATCGACCCCCAAGTGGCGTTGCAGGGGCTTAGGGGGCGTTATAGATAATTATTTCCATTTTTAAACTATGTGACGCACTGTCTTTAAATTTGATATATAGATTCCTTTCGTAGAATAATCAGTTACAAAACGGGTTTTGTGAAAACAGACTTCTAAGTGGCGTTGCGGGGGATTAAGGGGCGTAATAGATAAATATATCCGTTTTTAAACTACTTCACCTACCTGCTTGAAAATTGGTAGGTCAGTTTCTTTCCTGGAGTAAATATCCGCTACAAAATGGGTTTTGGGAAAATGACCCCCAAGGGGTGTTGCGGGGGCGGGGGTTTAAGGGGCGTTATAAATTCCTATTTTTAAGTTATTAGACGTACAATCTTGAAATTGTGTAAGCGGATTCCTTTCAGAGAGTAGAGATCCGCTACAAAATGAGTTTGCTGAAAATCGACCCCCAAGTGGCGTTGCAGGGCATTAGGGGGCGTTATAGATAATTATTTCCATTTTTAAACTATTTGACGCACTGTCTTTAAATTTGATATATATAGATTCCTTTCGTAGAATAATGATCAGTTACAAAACGGGTTTTGTGAAAACAGACTTCTAAGTGGCGTTGCGGGGGATTAAGGGGCGTAATAGATAAATATATCCGTTTTTAAACTACTTCACCTACCTGCTTGAAAATTGGTAGGTAGTTTCTTTCCTGGAGTAAATATCCGCTACAAAATGGGTTTTGGGAAAATTGACCCCCAAGGGGTGTTGCGGGGGCGGGGGGTTTAAGGGACGTTATAAATTCCTATTTTTAAGTTATTAGACGTACAGTCTTGAAACTTAGTAAGCAGATTCCTCTCATAGGGTAGAGATACGCTAAAAATGGGTTTCGTGAAAATTGCCCCAAGTGGCGTTGAGGGGACTTAAGGGGCGTTATAGATAATTATTTCCATTTTTAAACTATTAGACGCACAGTCTTTATATTTGATAAAGAGATTTCTTTCATAGAGTAGAGATCAGCTATAAGAAGGTTTTGTGAAAACAGACCTCTAAGTGGCGTTGCGGGGATTAAGGGGCGTAAGAGATAAATATTTTCGTTTTTAAACTACTTGACCTACCTGCTTGAAAATTGGTAGGAATGTTTCTTTCATGGAGTAAATATCCGCTACAAAACGGGTTTGGGGAAAATTGAGCCCCAAGGGGTGTTGCGGGGGGGGGGGTTAAGGGCAGATAAAAATAATTATTTCTATTTTTAACCTATTAGACGCACAGTCTTGAAAATCGGTAAGCAGATTCCTCTCATAGGATAGAGATACACTACAAAATGTGTTTTGCTAAAAATGACCCCTAGGTGGCGTTGCGGTAGTTCAAGGAGCGTTATTGATAAATTTTTTTTTTTGCATTTTTTATTTATTGGACGCACAGTCTTCAAATTTTGCTAAGCAGATTCCTTTCATAGAGCGCAATTCCCCTACAAAATGGATTTTGTGAAAACAGACCCTTAAGTAGCGTTTCATGGGCTCAAGTGGCGCTATAGATAATTATCCCCATTTTTAAACTATTAGACGTACAGTCTTGAAATTTGATAAGCAGATTCCTTTCGTAAAGTAGAGGACTGCTACAAAATGTGTTTCGTGAATATCAACTACTAAGTTTAATTTCGGATGATTAAGAGGCGTAATCGATAAATATTTCCATTTTTAAACTATTTGATCATCCTGCTTGAAAATTGGTAGGCATGTCCCTTTTATAAAATAGAGTTCCTCTAACAAAGAGTAAAATGAAAATTGATCCCCAAGGATGGTTGCGAGAGGTCAAGAGGAGTTAAAGAAAAAATTCCTGTTTTTAATTGTTAGACCCAAATACTTGAAATTTGTTAAGCATGTTTCTTTTGTTGAATAGGGATCCACTAAGAATGTATTTTAAGCGAAACAAGTTCTGGGGGGCGTGCAGGGGGTTACTGGGACGTATTGAAAAAAAATTCTTTTTTTCGAGCTACATGGACTATAATAATGAAATTTGGTTTGCATTTTTCTTTTGTTGAATTGAAATCCGCTAAGAGCGGTTATTTTGGAAAACGGCTCTCAACGGGATTACGGGGATATTGATAGTAAAACTTTTGCTTTTTTCTGTTAGATTTAGACTTGAAATTTGGCTTGCATGTTCAATTTACGGAGTAGAGATCCACCGAAAATTGGTTTTGCGGGAATCCATTTGGTTTTTGGGTTACGAAAGAGCAAACATCATTCTATGCTTCAATTTTAGAGATTTTTAGAAAATACAAATTAGATGAGTTCTGCCCTTTTTTTTTATCAACAGGTGACAGTTACAGGTATAAGTATATTTTTCAATTCAATCAAATTCTTAATGCTAGGACTTAGATATCAATAATTTATACATATATATAAGCAGTAAAAATTTATAAAACATCATGAAATACCCAGCGAAGCGGGCGGTTAACAGCTAGTATACATATATATATATATATATATATATATATATATATATATATAAGTTATAGGAAGCATTTTTAAGTATCTTCTTCTAATTAGAACACCTTACTGAAAATGTTTTTTTTTTCGTGGAAACAAAACATTTAAGTGAGGTAAACTCAAACTTCTTTTAAGTACAATACAACTCTAATAGCACTTTCAAGAAAGTTATAGCATAAAGAGCTAAACGGAAAAATTTTTAGTATTGACAACGACTTTAAATCTGCCTTGGTTCATTTTTTCCCAATAAACACTAAGAGTTGTATGAAAGTGAGAGTTTATTTACAACGCACAATAAATAACACAAGGACTATTGGTGATGGACCTCGGTCAAGTGACGAAAACACTATCTGTGTGTGCTGATACACTGACAGGTGTGTGTTGACTGTGTGTGTTGACACTGAGTGTGTTGACAAAATATCTCACCATGCAAATAGTAGGACTTTGAGCTTCAACATATTTAACGTGCATCAGCCACTTCTACATGTGGCGGTTCTTCTTTGGAGCTATACTTGTGGTGGTGATATCCATGTAAGCCACAAACTGCCTGTGGACTAAAGGGATTATTTTGGCCTACGAGTAGGGTGTGGGTTTTCGGAGCGGAAGGTTCCGAGAACGAATCCTCCTTCAGGCTCTTACTCGTGACACGTTGCTCAAGAGTCTGTGATCATAACTACTAGGGTACCGTGGTCTCTCAAAATTTTTTAACATGGATTTATGAAGTAACTGAACAATAGCAATACGGTCACGAAAAAAAAGGAAAACATTCACCCGTTGTAAAATTCATTTTTTGAACAGTAAAAAATAAACAAGCCAATTTTAAACCCTTAAATCAGTTACTTTTGTTGCCAAACCAAAAATAAAGAAACTTATCCTGTAACTAAATGTTATTTCTTAGGTTCTAGTCTGTGTCGTAATCCGCTTTCATGCATGCTAAAAACATTACTCCAAAGTTAATAAGAGTGTTTAAGCGTGGTCAGTTCTGCCGAGAGTGACCACTTGGGGACATCACGATTAAATTGTATGGAAATATAATCGCTCGCTGTAATATATTGCGAGGTGCCCTATAAAAAAGTATTTTGTCATCTTACTATAATTTTGAAAAAAGACTTTAAGAGAGTAATAAGTTAGTGTTATATAAAATTGAAATTTAAAGTAATTTTAAAAAAATAGTGAACACTTCATAGTTTTCACAGGGCGAGAGAAACTGTTTTACGGTATTGTGAATCAATCTAATAGATGTAGTTGCTAAAATAAAATGTTTACATCTATTTAATTTTTGGTACATATATAGTTTATGCAAAAAACTAGCAAGATTGTCTTTCTACACTATTAAAATTCGTAGGTAAAGAAACGTATCTACGTGCTGTTGTTGTTGTGTTGTTACTTATGACGCCTGATAGACAATAACATAAGATCAAAGCCAAAGAAATTCATTGTGTCAAGGAGATAGTTGTACGCCTGTCGTTAGCCGTAGCTTTGAGCACCATTCAGGTGACAATACAATTTTTCTCGGTTACCCTCAATTTTGAGGAAGATGCCTGGGGTGGTCAGAGGTCTCTCACCTCACTTACCTTTCCTACAACCTCACGAGAGGACATGCGGCTCGACGACTATTTAGAGTACCCCCTTGTCGCAATGGCACTGCATTTATAAAAATTCATGCCTTCTCCAAGAGTTGGACTCAGGTCCTACGGTAATGCTATCTTTTCACGAACAGCTGAACGCAAAAAAGTGTTGCCAAGGAAGCCCATTGATCCTTTCAATTACAACATTCCAATAAGTTAAAAAACATTAATTAAAATCATTAAAATGCCCTGTTTGTTTGCCCCTGTATACCATTAATTGCTCAAAAGTCATCCAGAAGTAGTAGAGGAAAGATTTCAGATGTTCCCGCCGTTTTTAAAAATTGTTTTATCTTGTTTTCGCATTAAAATCAGACAAAAAATACTGCCGAAATAAGATAGATTGTTAATTTTACCAGGTAACGATATAATTTATTTTTACAAAATGACGCTATTTTTTCATTTTTAACGTTTTTTTCTGAAATGAGTCATTTTTATGGGTTTTTTTATGAAAAGAGATTTTAAATCAATCTGTATGAAGCAATTTCTTAAAAATTACGTATTTTATAAAAGTTTTTGTGTTTTTCGTCTAATACTCTTTCTTCAAGAATTCATTTATTCAGTACTTATTAAATTCTTTATTTTACCTTTTTTTAAAAAAATTGCCATTGTTTGTTATCGATATATGAAATTTGGAAACTTTAACTTAAAATTAAAGCCCTTAAAAACGGAAACTTTAAAAGAACTCAACAAATTCATTTATCCAAAGCGAATGGCAATGAAATAGGCCTCGAAAATCGATCTTTAGCCAAACAAAATTTCATTACGTAGCTCTTTTGAATTTAAGTTAGAACGGAATGTAGTTAAATTACATTGAAAAGTTATAAAATTTTGTAATGTTATTTTTTTTATTTTCTCATTTTTTCATATATAAAACTATTTTAAAAAATATTCGTTTCAAGGTGACAAAAAATTGCTAAAATTGCCAAATGCGAGTAATAATTAATTCTGTTAAACTTACCACAGAATTCAAGAATTTTATTGCTTATGACGCATGCAGAGAAATACAAATTTGCCAACTTTACTCTTATTTTTTCCGTCTTTTTTTTGCCGCTTTTGCGATTGATTTCAAATAAATTAAATTTCTGCTCTTAGTGCCATTTTTTAAGCAAACGGTATGTAACGAGTAATTGGTAAACTAATATTTCTATAATCAATTTTATTATTTTAAATTATAAGAAAAAATTATTTTAAAAATAATGAATATGTTAGCTTTGCATAGAAAACATTATTTCTTACGTCAGATATGTTTAAATTCTTTATAAAAAATTCTTAGACTTAATTTATAAGGTATTGAAAGAAACAGATGAAAAACAATAATCTGGTAAACGTAAGTTAAGATTTTTCTTTGTCCATGAGATAGTATTTTTTTAAAAAAAATTTTTAAACACAGTGAATGCAAGTAAATTTCTATGATTTTTTGCCTCAATTTACTTTCTTAGTTATTATATATTTTTATAGAACATTCAAGTTTGCAGAAATAAGAAATCATTTCAATATGTAGCTTTAATAGCTCAATATATTTTATTAAAATTATAATTAAATAGTAATAGATTTTGATTAATAAATATAAAAAAAGCTAATACAATATTTTTTTATGTTTTATTCTTTACTAATTTTTATAATAAAATCACCCTTTGTCTTTTTTTTGGGGGGGGGGATAATACTAAATTAGTTCCTTGAGATATTTTTATGCTACCGGTATATAACTATTGATTAGTAAATGAAAGTTTCAGATCTATTTTATTATTTTAGTTTCTAAGATAATATTTATTATTAAAATAATGAATAGCTTAGTTTTTGTAATGTATCATATCAGAAATGTTTTCTTTATTGCTTTAAATTAATGTTTCTTTAAATAAATTATATTGTGCATTGTAAATCATCAATTTAAAACAGAAATTTAGAGGAAACCCTTTTTCTTGCGGGAAAAAGAGGAACATGTGTTACACTCTTGAAAATGTTCGTGTAAAGGTAATGGGAAAGGAAATGGAGGGAAAGCTAACTAGTATGACTAGGGGAAAAAAGTGGAACAAATTTGGAAAAAGGACATTTTAATGACAGAATTATAGAAATACCCCGCATAGATCTCACACACACACATAAGTGCTGGGGACGAGAAAGAAAGGGCAAATTGCCATGAGAATAAAATGTGCACTCGTCAAAAGCCCGTGCAATGCCGGGCTAAGCGGAACGGAAAGAAACTCATCAACCGGTAAAAAAAGTTTTGAAAAAAAATTTGAAACGGGGATGATAATGGCAGATTAATATAGACACCATACCCATCCTTGGAAGTGCTGATATTGAAAGGGGAAGGGGATATATATTTGTACAGTTGGAAAGTTCATGCAACGTCGGACCATGCAGTTATTTAATGATAAACAAATTTATTCCATTACATGTAGCTTAAAGTTTCAAATAATTTTACACTACTATCTTAAATTCTTAATCTAAAGATGCGTTCCAAAAACAAAATTTTTTTCAACGATTTTCAAAAACATTGTTAATATCTTTTACAACTAGTGGAGATTATATTTTATATTTCTTATCAAAGACACATAGTAAAATATTTTGTTTTATTTAATCTATGAGATACTGCTAGCATGAAGTCGCATTTTTTGTAGAATATGTATGTCATTAAAAGTCATTAATCTAGTTTAGAAAACTCTTTGAAGATCTGTCTTAAAATATGTTTTTGTTATGTTAGTTTATGCAAACAAAACAAAAATCCAACTACGTCCTGATGTGAATTCACAAAGTTCTAAAAAGTCGAAGTTCTTTTCAATTTTAGTACCACTGTAGAATTACAATGTAAAATTTATATTCAACTCTAATTTATGATTTGTGTGGTGACCTTGACAAGGGCGCATTAAGCAACCATTGTGTTTGTTTCCGGTGAGTGGTTCTTGAAAAATGAAATCTTTGCGATATCTGACTTTAAATGCTATGAGGTTTTAAAAAAGCCTTTTTCCTTCTTTTAATGGTATTGTCCAAGAGACCAAAAGGCAGCCACTTCAATATTTCTACGACTTTGCAAAATATAAAGCACAACGATACTTTTTTAGAAGAGTATTTCGTTCAATGGTGGATACTATTGTAAAAAAAATCATCTTTTGTATTTTTTATTATTATTCACAAGATTATTTTTTTTACGATTGTTAAACCATTTCTACAATTATTAAGCTATATGCACTTCTCTTTTTTCATTGGAAGAAAAATTTAATTTTAATTGCAATTTGTGAGAAAAAAACGAATATATGTTTTATGTTAATGCAGAGCAGAACCAAAAAAAAAGGAGAACAACTAAATGAATATAAAAATATTCTTAAGCAATATACAGTTTGTTCAAAGAGCAGAATTATTTTTTAAAAAAATAAGTAAGTTAAGCAAAGGGAGAAAATGTTCTTTTAACCTTAGAATTAGCTAAATATTTTTTTGAGTAATTTGAAGATATTTTAGGTAAAATATTATATTTGCGCTATGTTCCATGTGTTTTCAAAAAACATCAACACATTTATGGAAACATAACAATGCCATATATATACGTCACGAGTTTTATTTCTGATATCTTATTTTTAAGGAAGTTTTCTAAATATAGGTTTGTTACAATTTCTTCCTTTAAATAGATATTTTTTTAAAGAAAATAAACGACATCTTTGATGACTGGTTGTAATTGACCCATTTCATTAGTAGGCTTAAAAATATAGTTTTAGGTAATTTATGTTTCGAATAATTCTTGATAGATTACAAATTGATACAGATATAAACATGCGATGTTCCTCTCATTTGATGAGTGTTGCCATTTCATCGTTTCTCTCATTGGTGTGGTGTGGAGGTTAGGAGATGGGGTGCAAGGTCAGGTGTCGTTCTCATCACTTAACCTTGATTCAAAATGACGAGATACGTCACCGAAAGCCCTTGAGTAGTTGGATAGTACCACGCTAATATTCACTCACTCATTCACATCATTTTATCGGGCAGCATACTTCTTAGTAAATGCAGTCGTAACGCAACAAAAACCTATACGGATTTAATAGCCAGCTGTCGCTCTCGTCACTTGTACACAGTTCAAAATGCCAGATCTGTCGCCATTAGTGACGTTACTAAATACTTAAACACGGGTTTAAAAGAAGTTGATGTGTTAATCAAAACAGCTTGTTTTTCAGCCACTGATACCTACACCGGAAATTTTAATGATGGTGCGCAAGAAAATTATCAAGGAATAAATACCATGCATCTAGTAAACTAGAGTAAGAAACACTTGAAATATTATGGTTGATAGTTCGGTTACTAATTATATTGTGGCGTCGGGGACTCTGTAGCGTGTGGGAGCTAAGCGAATCATTAAAAATACTTTTTATTGTGATCTAAATAACTGTTTATTTGAGTTAGAACATTCAGAAGATCACTGGGAAGAGAAACAGTCAGTTTCAGGTGCTAGTCATATTTTTCCATTTGGTTGGATCGGTATCCACTCCTCGCGTCTTCTCCGGGCATCAGGTCTTAAGGATACGGAGAATGAAAAAAAATCGCCGAATTTTCTACCGCGGGCACTCGCCTCGCTCTTTCTTCTTAGTTTGCAGGATACCGTCTCTGGAGTCGACCATTTCTTTCGCTGGATCGACCCTTTTAAACTCCAGGGACGGGTCCACTCCACGCCCCTTATCAACTTCCATTGGCAGGTCTCAGGGTTTTGCACCTTGCACCTCGGTCTCACTAGCCCACCATTGGTGCTGGGAGAACAATGGCCCGGGTCCCTCTCAAAGGTTTCCGGCGACAAGACCTAGTATGACATTTGGTTCTCGAACCACCTCGCCGCCTTTTCCTCTTTTGATGTTACCCGCCGCCATCTGCCAAGGTGCCAGCCTTTTAAGACGGGCAATCACTGCCTATGGACGAAAAATAATACATTGATGCCCAGCCCATAGTGTTACACCGACGCTGACAGTCCAGATGTCCGACAAAGGACAATGACACCAAAGCCACGTGCTCTCCAACTGTAGTATGTGTCATGTATAGGGTGCGATTTCTCCTTTGTGACTACGTCACAATATCTTAGCTAAATAATTATCAAAAAAATAATTACCATTGAATTCCCCCCCCCCAAATAAATAAAATTATTTAAACTAAAATTGAACAAATACTACAGATAAATTATCTGCCGCGCATACATGCAAAAGGGGAACTAGATGGTTTGTATTGGTTCTACAGTATAATTCATTGTTTCTTCCTCTTATGCTTTCCTGTTTGTCAATCCTTCATGCAATCAGAACAAACGGAACAGAAGACACATTGTATAAAAGAACGTAGAATAATACTGATATTGATATTAGTGAGAAAAAAGCATTTCAATTACAATAAAGAAGAAACAAGTAATATAAAAAAATTAGTGAATTCCTATTTAAGTCAGCAAAGAAAAGTTTTATTTTAGTTACCTTTTATTGAATAATTACAATTAATATAAATATGTATATGTTACGGTGAAACACCGAAATCTGGTGAATGTCGACATTCACCGGCGAATGTCAACAAACACATAGTCGTTTGGTGTGTGTCCGAAATATTTGCTAAATGCCCTTATTTATGACTTTCACCGGTGAATGTCGAAATTCACCATACACTAATGGTGAATGTTGAACATATCCGAGATTTATATTTTTTTCTCTGTAATTCAGTCGCGATAAATTTTTCGGCTCTCTTTCTGAGAGGAATAACTAAGAACTTAAAACACACAGTACTTTCAAAATGAGAAAGGAAAATTATAAGTTAAAAACTTACTTAATTATACAGTACATTCAAAATGAGAAAGGAAAATAATAGAAGTAAAAAACTTACTGAATTATACAGACGTTCTAAATGAGAAAATAAAATAATAGTAATAAAAAACTTACTAAATTTTGTGAATCAAATCTTATTTGTTGCAACAACTTAAACTATTATGACACTTTGAATTGCACAAGAGGCCCTTGCTTTTACAACTGCATTTATTTGTGGAACACTTCCTTTTGCAATGACAGCGTGTATATAGCCTTGCCCACCGCTTCTCGAATTAGCTGCAGCTGCTTCTCTCAGCAAAATTTCTTGAAAAGAAATCTTATCTATGGAAAGGAGCTTTTCTTTACAAATTTCGAACTGATTACGTGTGTAAAGCTGCTTGAGGGTACCATTTTCACTCGCAAGTTTATAGAAGTCAGAGTCTTCTATTCCAACAACAACCGCTAACACATTTCGGTTATCTGTACGACCACGGTCGACATCAGGGGCTCGTATTCGTACAGTATCACCCATTTGACTCTCTTTTCGACCTCCACCCGAGCATATCTGTGATTGTCGACATACACCGGTGAGGGTCCGAATGTACAAGAATGTAATGAAATATTCGATCCTTCACCAACGTATTTGGTGTTTGTTGACATTCACCAGTGAATGTCGACATTCTCTGATTTCGGTCTTTCACGGTAACATATATACATGTGACAGAATCTAAATATTAAGTAGCAATTATTTTTATTAATTATCATTAGAGTATCGTATTGCCATCCAAAACAATAGCGTATAGAAACTTTCAGCTCAATGATCGCCTTAGAATGTGAGGGGAAAAAAACTTTTAAAGTTTTGACACAAGTCGCCAAAAAGGATGCCAACGGGCTGTATCTGTAATTCTTTGAATAATTAGTTTTAATCAAATAATTTTTATTAATTATAACTAAATTATCATATTGTCATTCAAAATAATCGTGTATAAAAATTTCAGCTCAATTGAGCGCTTTAAGAAGTATTTTATTAATGATTGAAAATTTGAACAAGTAGGAATTGAAGAATTAAAAATTATATCAGATAAAATCCAGAAAATATGAGAAAACATAAGAATAAAAAATGCAGGAGACATAATCCAAAGAGAAATTTAAAATGCAAATAAAGGGTGTTTTTCAAGCTTTACTTTTTTGCAAAAAGGATGTAAATGTCTTTCGTATTTTTTTCTGCATATAAACACAAATACTAATTATAAAAAAAATTGCATTTCCCATGGGAAAAAACCGTACTTATTTAAAATTAAAAATTCTCGAAAAGTTTTTGTGGAAAATGAAAAATAGTGTAAAATGATTTATCGATATCCAGTTTTACGAAATTAAAAAAACATTTTAAATGAGAGTTAACAAGAAGTGAATAATTGGTTGAAATTTTAAATTCATACATGTATCTTGAATTGCTCTAATTACAACATCCAATGAATTTTTTCCCCTTCGATTTTAATCTGCACTTGATTTTCAGTAGCATTAACATATTGGTAAAAAACTGCGGCTTAGATTCGAGTAAATACGGTGAATGAAATATGAATTTACTATTCATATTAAAACAAGAAAATGGATGGGAGTGAGTCAGTGAGGGAGTATTAACGTTGCAATATTTAAGATAGATGGGAGAGTAAAGTTAAGAAACAGAAGTATGTGAAAATATAAAAGGAAGTTTGCAATCTTTCTTAATAAACAAAAATATAAATAAACTAAAACTACATAAATATGTTTGTTATGACCTGAGATAAATGTGCAAACTAAATTAAATTCAATAGAACCATACAAACAAAACGTAACTTGTTTCTCAACTGGATAAAGATATTTTATTAATACACTGAAATAACATATTTTCATTGTTTCTCTTCCTTTATAAAGTATTTGTAAGTCAGTATTCATAGTTTTAACGAATATGTGATTAAAAAGCACTTGAAAAAAATTTTGTGATATAGTGCAGTATTTTTCTTATCAAAATAAATCTAAATATATATATATATATATGTCACAAAACATTATTTTCCTCATTAATTTAATAATATTTTTAGTGACTAGTCAAATTTCCCACTTCTATTTATACCAGTGAACGAAGTCCCATATGCATTGATATATATACACTTATTTTTTTAAATTGAAATTTTTATAAAAGAGGAAAATATTTTAGTTGAGCCAAAATAACTATCACTGTATTTCTCCTGTATTTTTTCGCCCTTTTAAGAATAGTTTTTACTGAAAAATTTAAAAGCACACATTTAGATTGCATTTCAGAAGCTTTGATTAAAAAAAGTTTTTGCTTTCTTACAAATAAAATATCAAAGTGAGTAATTTAATATATAATGCTTTTAATAGACATTGTACACAAAAAAAATAATGCTAAACATTTTAAAAATGTAAACATTATTTATAAAAAAATGTGTTCTTTAGGTCTCCAGTTATCTACGTATATTTTTCATTTAAAAAAATTGCTTCTTAATATATATTTATTTTTAAAAACGTGAAAATATGTTTATGCTCTCAAAAACATTCCAACAGGCAGATTTATATACGTAACCGAGGTAATTATCAAAAGTTACTTTTTCAGTGAATATCAGGATGTATTTTAAAAATACGCGATATATTTTGAAACCATTATGGTTTTGTTTCAACGAAAGGTACTTGAAAAAAGGGAATCTTAATGATATTTCACTTTAAAGGTTACTTCGAAACCAAGTCTGAAACCCTGCGGCAAACACTTCAACGCTGCTGCGCTTTTTGGAAATGATAAATCACAGATATGCATTTTTGCGTTTTTCAACAAAAAATTCTTCTAATGGGAATTTTTTCCCCGTTTATCGCTTTCTGGTTTCTTCTTTATCGTCTAGATTATTTTTTCTTTGTAATTGTTCGAGCATTCCCAGTTATTAAGTTGTAAGCACTTCCACTGTTTATTCAGATAGCAGCACTTGGTTTTTAATTCCATTGCGAAAAAATACATAAAACTAAGCTGACCCAGCATTGATAAAGGAAGAAAAGAATAAATACAAAGATCATTTCTAATTGGATATATATTCCCTCATTAAAACGAGCTTTAGGAAATTCTAACCACATTTTTTTATCAATCTTTAAGGATCTAGAATATTTCTGATTGTGTATCACGCATAAAGGCTATATTTTTATGTGTATTTTAATTAAGGAATATCGGAAATTCTGCAGAATTAGTATAGGTTTTTTTTCACCAAGCCTTCTTAGAGAAGAGTTCAGAAAAGTTACGAGAATCAGAATTATATTAAAGTCGCATTAAAAAAAAGAAAAAGCTTTGGGCGACGGACCGAGTAATTTTAATGCTGGGTTAAGTGATGAGGACAACAGCTGAGCTGAGACTCCTCTGTCCTAACTACCACACCACACTAACGGGAGAGCATTGAATCTCAACAGATTTAATGTACAGTGGCCCTCTTTACGTAGTAGACCTTTATTGACACCATGACTTGAACACGTAACACTCTGGGCAAGAGTTCTTGACCATAACCATTAGACTACCACGCCTACTGAACTTACGAGAGAGATGCCGGAAGGGGGGAGGACATCCCATAGCGGTCACGATAAAGATTGTTTTTTTGTATATTTTTTGTAATATATTAAAATAAAATTTTACATAGAGTATAATGTTTTCCCTTCCTTTGAACTATGGAAGATACTTATATTTAAATAGCTCTATTTAAGAAATGCTATTGTAAAAATATCACAGTGTTGTGAATTTAACCTTCAAATTCGTGAAAAAAATTGCCATGCTCTTAATGCCGCACTTTCATTGCTTTATTCTGGCTTTATTCTAGCGAGATTTATACGGCATTTCATATTTAATCAAACAATTAAAAGGAACTTTGATTGGTCTTGTATGTATAGATCATTTTATTACTCTTTTTTTTTACCTTGAAGCATGTCATAAAACACGGAATGTGTTTCTATCACTTCTATTGGATGTTGAAGCGCATTTTTTTTTATAATTTCATGATTGATCCCAAATTTCTGTACATGAAGTCATAAGTAAATGCTGCTGGAAATCATTTTGATCATTGTCTGCTCATGGTGACATTTTTATCAATAGAAAGACTCTCACTGCTTTAGTAACATTTTAATGTCATGGGCAGAAATTAATTGCTTGAATCAATAATAGAGATTTGTTCACAAAACAACTTAATATTTATTTTATCCAGTATTATAAGGCCTGAACACCTGCAGAGCATGAAGAGCTACATTCGGAAGTAAAGAGTATTTGTAAACAAACAAACAAAGCTTTTACTTACATAAGTGTTCAGACGCCCTCTAGCGGTTACGATGAGAACACGTTAGGGAATTCTTAACACCAATTTATTATGTCCACTAATTCTCACTAAACTTTGATAAAGGAAAATTGATGTTGAATAAATAATTTAAATGTACTTGAAAAGCATCAACATTGAAATATAAGTAGAGATCACCTTATATCAAAGAATATCTCTAGGCTAAGAACAGGACATTAGAGAGAAATGATGATGGATTGGGATGGTAGAATAACTTGTAGAAACTGTGATTAAACTGTCCGAATTCCGAGCAAACACCTCCTCATATTGTGACTGTCCAGCTGTTCTTGTTGCTCTCATGGAAATAAGGGTCTTGTTTCCGTCAACAAACCTCTATGACTGCGTTTCTCAAACTGTAGGGCACCCCCCCCCTTCCCGCCTTACGGGGCATAATAATTATATGAAGGGATGCAAGCATATTGAAAAATCGAAAACAAAAGATTAGTACAAAAAATTATTAATTCAGCGAAAATAAACAAAATATATTCCAACTTAATAAATAAAATATACATTTCTACTGATGCCAATGTTTTAGTAATGCACAGTTTTATAATTTAACAATACTAAATTTAGAAAAATTTTAATAATGAGAGTGGGAATCAGTGACTCCATGGACTTGCCATATACAAATTTATAATGAAGATCACCACTTATCTTCATAGTTTGTACGGTTTATAATTAATCCCTTCACTGCGGATTAAAAGTTACGCAATTCGCTCGCCAATGACAATGTTTTCCTCGTAGGAGCGCGCATGTGATGTATTGGAGAGGAGGGAGGAAGAAAAAGAATAAATAAGCGAATCTGTTGGAATTTGCACATTGTTTTTTATCTTGTAATCTTTGAGTGTCTAATTTTTATGGCAACGGTAAAACCAGATTACTCCCACTACTTATACTGGCACATCTGGCGTCATAGTTTGTAGTGAATGAATTGCGTATCATGAAAGATATGAACTGCGGAAGACTTGTTATTTTATTCCTGGTACACGATGAAGTCCGTACAAAATCCTTTGAAGTAAGTGAATCTTTCGTAAACATTGTCAAGGTCCTTTTATTGCACCGCAAAGCCTTCGGAATAGTTTTATAGAAGGAATTGCACAGAAAAGATGGTATATTTCGGAAGGACAGATATATACGTTTGGGGCAATTAACACTTTGGCTGATCGAAACTTTTATATACGCTAGTAGCAATTAAGAGGTTGAAGTCGTATTGTAGCTTTAGCTTCAATGCATCGTATTATTGAATTCAATACATTGTTTTTATATGAAGGAGGAGAATGAAAATTATATAATTGAATGTTGAGTCACAAATATAGAAAGTTTGAGAAGCATATCTCTATGAGGATAATGTTGAACAGGTTATTAGAACATTTATCTAAGCTCATGGTGCTGTTTGATTTAGTCTCTTCATCATCGATAAAATTAATTTTTTCAATAGTTAAATATAAAGGAAAGAGATACAAAATAAAATTTTAAATTATAATTTTATAAAAATAAGGGAACAGAAGTCTGAAGAACTGTACCAATCCGTGAGGTCTAACCTCTCGTCCCCCCCCCCATTTAGTCCAATGGGCACTTTGAGCTAGATTTTACTCCACTTCGCAAACGAACATCACTATTAAAGAGCACAAAAAGAATAATTAGAATAAGTATAGAACAGAAAATAATTATTATGTTGACACTACTGACACGATAGTACTGCCTGGATTTTAATAACATATTACTAAACTATAGTCCGGAACTATAGTCGCTTAATTATTCATATAGGAGTTTTTCTTTTTGGCTAGTTTCAAAGGTTGCATCTCATTTCAGAAAAGTAACCGTAATGTCTTATTGTTTATTGGCTTGTCTGCACTTATCACGCACTTACCATTACCCTTAAACTGATAAAATTAAATTATTGTGAGTATTAATTGATTATCGTTTGTTTCGTTTCAGATTCAATAATCTCAACTTCTATTGAGTTCGAACCCCACGGGAACCTCAACGAGATTTCCACCTCTACCTACATAAAGAGAACAGATTTGCACCTATCAGTGCAAACAACCGCATGCGGCTCACAAGCCCCACCCTAATACGAAGGTCACTCTGAAATTTTTGAGATACTCCTTGGTTTTTAAATTTATACTTACAAAATTTTAGGAGAATTCAAAGTAGTCTCCTCCAGCATCAATGCACTTTTGTAGACGAATTTTCAACATATTAAATGCATCAAACCATTCATTTCTTAGAATTGATGAAAAAAATGCCACATCAACATCTTCTGAATGAAACCGACACCCTCGTAAGTTCTTTTTTACATTATAAATAACCAAAAGTCACACATAGCTAGATCTGGAGAATAAGGTGGATGTTTTATTACTTTAATTTGAGTAAGAAACTCAACTGTTAATCTGGCTGTATGGAAAGACGCATTCTCATTGTGAAGCATTAGTCCCTAAACATTTACTTCTTTTAGAATTTTTGGAAGACATTTAGTGGTATACCAGTTTGCTGTTACTGTCTTCTGTCCTTCCAACTTGATGGTCTTGACTAATCCCGTACTTCTAAAGAAAACTTGATACATTATTTTTTTCATTACTCGTTGTCTGATCACCATTGTTGACGCGTCGGATCCTATTCAAAGACCCATACTTTGCTTTCTTGACTTGTTGGAAGGTCAAAAACAGTAAGTACGCGTTTCATCACCCATTACAATTTCAGAAATGACGTACTGGCCACCAACATTTAGCAATTGAAGGGTTTCCTTTCTGATTCTGACACACTGCTCTTTTTGGTGCTCAGTTCGATTATGGGGAACCCAAAGGCAACTGCTATTTTCCTGTGCAATTCTTCATGAATAATTGTTTGTGCGGATCCAATGGGAAGTTCTTTCTGCATCATTTGATAGATGCAGCGATTATCATCCACTAACACATTTTTCGTAGGGGAGACACATTGTCCGATATTACTACCGACCGCGGCCTTCCTTTGTGTCAACATCCTGAAGAGAATTGGGACCATTGCAAATTTGTTTAAAACGTATGAGTACAGTAGTGGAGATTCATCTCCAAATGCTAATTGCGGCGGTTGAAAATATTCCTCTTGATTTTATACAGCTTTAAAATCATAGAAAATTATAGCACAATAATGTTCTTGCATCAACTCCATTTTCTATTATGTCTAAAATTTATTCGACGCTAAGCAACTTGAAGTAAGTCAGTAAAAAGTAGTCTGCTGCGCTAAAATACTATGTACTTTCCGATTAAGGGGAGTTGGAAAGATAAAAAATTTTTTAAAAGGTGAATTTCAGGTTATTGCATTTTTAAATTCTTCAGCTCATTACCTTTCCAAAAATACCTCATTTTTATCCCTAGCTTAATTAGAAGTGCTAAAATTTTGTTTTTAAGGGTACAGTGGACTTTCAAATTGGTGAAAATGGATCAAATTTTCGATTTTTCACTTTTAGCATATTATTAATGCTTGTAATCATTGCTACTGAATGCAAAAAGAATTTTTCAATTCCGATCATTTTTATAGAAGTTATGCTCTTTTGAATTCGAACACCTGTTTGACCACGCCCCTTTGTTTACATCTGTCAAACACCCCTGCTTGCATCAGCTGCAGAATTACGCTTCTGTATTGTATTCTTTTATCATTTTTAGCGATACTTTTATTTACTGTATGTGTTATTTTTTTGACTCTATATATACATTATATATTTTTCTATAATTTGGCAACATGAAAATAACTGTAACTCAAACGGTGTGGTATAAAGTTTTTGTTTACGTTGTCTAACCAACTTTGTTTCGAAAACAGCTTTCTTTGAGTTTCGTTTTATAAATAAGAAACAGTTCTTTTCAGAACTAAAGCTCTATATTGCCATTATCTTTTAATATTTTATATATTTTCTATTCTTTTGAGCAAAATTATCACAGTTTATTTTGTTTTGTGATAATGCACAGTATAAGTTCAAAATATCGAAAGCCCAAAGGGCGACCAGGCAAACGCAGAGCTGCCTGCATAAGAAATTTAGAAAAAGGAAAATCTGCATCTAGTTCATCATCTGATAGTAAATGTGATGAAATTTCAACAGGAGCTGTTCCTAGTACATCAGGTATGAGTAAAAGTGATGTGGATTCTGAATCAAATGAATATCATTTCATCAATAATTCAATGTGGACGTCATTGTTACATAATGTTCCATGCAGTGATTGCAACCAGTTCTCGTTGAAGAATTTAGCACACAATTCATACGGTTTCTCCACCAAAATGGAACTTGTTTGCGAAAAATGTAAAAAATCATATGCACATACCTTCACAAGTCAACGAGAAAAACCCTTCAGGAAATTTGATATCAACACAAAACTTGCATCCGCATTCTTGGCTATAGGGAGAGGTCACGCAGCCTTAGAAACTTTCTCATCAATTTTAGGTACACCGTGTATGGATCGTAAAACATTTTCAAAATGCTTAGAAAACTTATGTAGCAAAAATGAAAATGCGAAAGCTGAAATGCTACAAATCTCAAGAGACCACGTGAGACAAACAAATTTATATTTACATCCTGATCTTGTTCAGAACAATATTATTGATATAACTGTATCATACGATGGAACGTGGCACAAAAGAGGCCATACGTCTCTATATGGCATCGGCATTGTCATTCATGTAATGACAAATCTCGTTGTTGACTTTGAGTTTTTGTCAAAGTATTGCCATGAATGCAGTATGGCTGCAAAAGATTTGGGTGAAGCGAGCCCCGAGTTTCAGATTTGGAAATCAGGGCATTCAGAAAAGTGCCAGAAAAACTTTGACGGTTCCTCAGGTAGTATGGAAATGCATGCTGCCTACATTCTATGGAACCGGTCAATGTCTGACTGCGCAATGCGGTATACCACTATACTTTGTGACGGTGATGCAAAAACACACCAACACCTGAATGAAAAAAAGTGTATGGAGATGATGTTGTCATTAAAAAAGAAGAGTGTGTTAACCACGTAGCCAAACGTTTGGGAACATCACTCCGGAATAAAGTGAAAGAGTGGCGTGTGAAAGGTGTGACATTAGGTGGTCGTAAACAAGGTAGTTTGACTGACGCAACAATAACAAAATTACAGAACTTTTACAGGAAAGCCACTGTCGACAATGCTCCAGAAGTTGATAGGATGAAGAAGTCAATTTTAGCAACTCTTTATCATTGTATGTCAACTGATGTAAAGTCAATGCACAGCAAATGCCCTGAAGAAAAGCTATCCTGGTGCTTTTATAATAGAGCTAAGGCAGATAATAAAGTACCAGGTAGTCATAAAAGCATGAAAACAAAACTGTCAGAAGAAGTAGTTGCTAAAATTATGCCAGTATACCAGCGCCTTGCCTCAAATGAAATTCTTCTTCGCTGTGTTTCCGGCAAAACCCAAAATGCCAATGAGAGTATACACAGTTGTATTTGGAGGAAATGCCCCAAAGATGTGTTTGTTTCAAAGAAACGAATTAATCTTGCAGTAACAGCAGCGGTCAGCGAAGTAAATATTGGCTATGTTGAAACGCTAAAATTAAACAATAGTGAAATGGTAGACACTGCATTCAAAATTGCCCACAGACGCGATAACCGAAGGTTGTCGCAAAGAAAGCGAAAAGCCTCAGAACAATATAAAAATAAGAAAAAAATTCAAAAATATAAAAAAATGACAAAAATAGGGAAAAGAATGAGCTCAGTTATGGGGCTGGACAATTTTAGTATAACCTGTTTTTTTTTAAATATTTATTTGGATGTATATAATTTGAAATCACGGTACTATGGTAAGTTAATCTTAAATAATAGTATATTTAATTTTTATTAATAATAATATTTTATTTTATTTATATTATTTTACATTTAGATATGTTGTATATAAAGTTCTAGAATTGTGCTTGACTTTAAAATACATTTTCAGTCATATTTTCAATGATAACATCAAAATATTAAATTTTTCATTTACTACTGAAAATTTGTTTATTGCTGAAAATTAGGTATATTTATTACAATGACATAAAGAAAATCAGTATATAAGTTGTAAACAATATGGTATTCCTTAATTATAGTAATAATTGCTTTTATCAAATGTGATTGAAGATTTATAATCGTCATACTCATAAAAACCTTCATTTAAGGGAATTATAATTTTTGTCGTTTCAATAACTTTAAAATGTTCCCTGCGCAACACATTTTCCCCAATTGCAGTGAAAATTTGCACACATATTCTCTCTAGGTGTATAAATATATGCTAGTGAATGTTTTTTTTATTTAAGTGAAGGGGGAATAATAAAAACCAGAGAATCTAAACATTTTATTTAGTTTTTAAGGAAAAAACTAAAATTTTCAACATAAATATTTTTTTAAAAAGAGAAATATGAAGAAAACTTCACTAAGTCTTATTTTTATGTATAAAATGAACATTATTAGAGAATATTGACAGCGTAGACTGAATCTGGTTGCGCATAGAGCTTTTTGAAATATGTTAATTATTCAGTACAATTAAAATTAAAAAAACTAATATCTCAAAAACCAATAAAGATATTTTGACTAAAATTTGTATATTTTTATTTGGTAACATATTACACATTTCCTGCAAATTTGAAAAAATTTCATTGGTAATTAAAAAAATTGATTTTGAAACTCCACTGTACCCTTAAAGAATCGTCTAAACGCGAGTCACCGATTTAAATGGACAGAAAAAAGGTAAACATTGCACTTCCTCTTGGGTCAGCTTGAAGTTTGACGACATTTTTTAAAATTTCTTTAGGGCATGTTATGAAACGGATGGGAACTCGCCTCCGACGTTTCAAAGCAAAAATGAGGGGGGCAAAAATTATCAGATGGCAAAGCATTATGTGGCAAAAATAGATTAACAGAAGCAACTATTGATCAATTGCAAACATATTATGGTCTTGCCATTCGAAGAAATTTATCAAATGTAAAGTGTATGAAACAAGCTATTTGCGCAATATTTCTTCACAAAATATCTACGGATAAAAATCCACAGCATGGATATTGTCCATCAGGTCTTGACACATGGTGTCAGTGTAAGAAGGCTGAATTGGAAAATAAACTTTATTTCCACAAACATAAACTTCCAGTTGCTGTTGTTGAAGCCATTAGGCCTATTTTTAGGGACCTTTCGTATCCGAAATTATTGAAAAAGTGCTTGCATGGAAACACGCAGAATCCGAATGAAAGCATTAATAATGTTACTTGGTCTCGTGTCCCCAAAAAGACATTTGTGCACATAGAAACACTTTCCTTTGGTACATATGATGCTATTGCATCCTTTAATAAGGGGAATGCAACAAAGCTGGATATTTTTAAAAAAAACTTAACATAGAGCGAGGATATTATGCGACATGCTGCATGGAACATCTCGACAAAGAGAGCAGTACAAGGGTAAGATATGCCAATTTACAGAAAACTAAGGAGACTAGAAAAGTAAAAAGACTTAAAAGAATGAAACAAGATGAAAATTTAAACAATGCTGAAAATTTGGAATATGGAGCTGGAATGTTTTGATAAGGTAACTTTTATTTATAAAAATGCGTTTTTCTCAAAATGTCACTTTCGAAGGTTCGATGTACCTTTTCTCAGAAAGTATATATCTGATGTCAACAAAACTTACATGACACATTCTTTATATATTCTAGTATGTACTAAAATGAGCTTTTAGTAAAATTTTGTATACATTTTTTTTTATAATTTTTTTTCTGTCGAAAAACACTGTTTTCTCACTATACATCAAATAAAAAATTTTTAAAGAAAAACTAATGGCAATTTCAAATATATATATATAATATATATATATATATATATAGCAGTAAATAATTAAAATGAAGACTAATAAATCCCAAGAATCTTAAGATCAGACCGGAAGAACTAAGAACATGGAACCATGACAAACCAAAAAAGAGAAATGTAGCCAGAGGGTAAAACTATTATGATTTCTCGAGCTGTCACTGGTTTAGGACAGTGAAACAGGATTAAACAATGTTTTGTGAGATCTCAACCTTCTCCTGCAGCAGAAATTTTTTCGACACAATAGCTTCCAATATAAACTAAGGCAAAAGCCTAAAACCCACGTGGGTAAATATAACAGCAATAGAATTAGAAATTGCAATATTAAATTACTATAGGAATCCGGAAGAAATAGACAAATATAAATATGTATAAACAAAAATATTTGCAAGAGAGGTTAATAATGAATATAACCATAATTAACAAAAATGTAAATGAGCAAAGAAATTCTAATCTTACCCGATGTATACAGATTCCACAATTGTACTGACTCAACGCATAAAAAAAAAACACAGCAATACTAAGAATAAAGGCGCCATCTATATATATATATTAGTAACTAAACTTAATATAAGAATATATTAAGAATATTATATACTATAGACTAAATATATTAAGAAATATAACAAGAAAATTATATACTATAAACTAAATAGAAATGAATACTTTAAATAAAAATAATTAAATAGCTATATATATATATATATATACCGTAAAATCAGGTGTATAACGCTCACCGGCGAATAAAGCTCACCTACACTTTCAAGCTGCATTTTTTAATTTTTAGGTTTATTGGCCGTATAACGCACCTCTCCCCCCCCCTCCCTGTTTTACGAGATTCTTAAGTGTACGTATGCATTGCTCTTATGCTTTGAGGTCTTTTATTCGAAGTATTATCCTAGCATTTTGACAAAAAGGGGATATTTCTAGAACCACAGCCTTTCAAGTTCATTAGGTATGTAATTTCTTTTAAATAAACAGTTTTCCGATCTTTGTAAAAGACTAATTCTTTTTTGTTTACCCTTATATCTCTATTTTTATTTTTGAAGCTATCATTTTGATACCCTGCGTATAACGCTCACCCACAATTTTCGATCTTATTTTCTGTGTTAAAAGTGCGCATTATACGGCGGAATTTACGGTATACGTTTTCAGCATGGTTGATATCTATCAGTTCAGTTTCTTACCAGTAGTTTCTTTGAAACTAAAATTAATAAAAAATTCATTTTCATTTATCAGTACATCAAACATTAAACTATACCAGTGTTATGATCTGCAGAATAGCGAAAAAATATCTGATTCAAAAATGTCTGCGCAATCGGAGAAGATCCAGGAAGTAATTTTTCTCTCGATATCAGACCGTCCTTGGACAAAAATGTTGCATTACAGTTTCTATTGTGCTTTTTTGGCGAATGGCTTCTGGTGAATGGCTCTTGAAAAATGAAATCTTTATGATATTTCAGTTTAACTGCCACTCCGGAATCACGTCTCAACCCCCTAAGGGAGCCACTTGAATGTTTCTGCACTCTTTGCAAATGATAAAACGTAGATATTCACTTTTCCAACAAAAAGCGTTTCACAATGAAGATGTTTTTTTTCCTACAGATCGTTTTCCTGTATGTTCTTTCTTCACGATTATTTTTCCTTGCTATCTTTGGATGATTCCTTGCATTCCTGCTGTTTACTCAGTAAACAGCCCTTTTTTTTAGTTTCACGCCAAAGAAAAAAATAATAAAATTATGCTAACTTAGTTTTGAAAAAAGGAAGAACAATACTGATAAATATTTGAATAGTAGATAAATTTCCACATATAATGTAATATCTCAACTTCCACAAGAACACAGATTATAAGAATTTCGTGATTAGGTATTTCGATCCATTTTTTTTTATAATCTCGCTTTTCTGGAATATTTTATAAATCAAGTTTATTCAATTAAAATTCTGTTACATTATCTCAAGTAGCTTAAGAATCTAATGAGATATTAAGTTTATTTTTCAGAACTGAAGTTCAAAATAATTTTTGAAATTATTATTGAATGCTTTGATTTTTACAATTGTTTGATAAAGGAAACAATTTTTAGTACGCAACTAGAACAAACAATTCTAATTACTTTAACCTCTGCGGAAAAGCAAACATTTCTTAATTTAGAATGCAAGTAATTTTTGTTTTTGTTTCCCTATGATTATACTGCATTCAAAACGTACATTTTCTAATTACCAGAAAATAATATTTTTTTTTATCTTTTTTTTAAATGTAAATATGAATGAAACACATTTTTATTGTATGTCTAATGTTTCTCAGTGATTTATAATTTCAATAATTGTTTTGTATTGTAAAATACTTATTTCTTTTTAAATTTCTTTTTTTATTTTTATTTAATTTTTAATTCACTTTTTAAAATATGCAGTAGTTGTAGAGAGAGCTATATTAATTGGGTTGAAAACTTTCTTCCATATTAAAATCGACTGGCTTTATCGTCTCGTCTTAATTTATCTGCTGATATATATATATAATCGTCTGTTTTTAAACTTATGTTCTTAAACTGGCATCTTTTGCAATTATTCTACATGTGTTTGTTCAGTCGCAGAAAAAACTGTGACATGTAATCCACGCCTCTTGAACTTAAAAAGCATATATAATTTTTGTGCATTTCTAGGTATTATCATTCATGGAAGTGTTAGCAAAAAATTCCTCCAAAATGGCAAGGTAGTGTGACGTATTGGATACGAAAATACTCAGTCAGGCTAGAGATATATATAATATTTAATTACTTAAAAATCTAGCACACCATCTTAATCTACAGAATCACGTTTCTTCCTTCGCTTCCAGCCGGGACCCTCTTCAACCGGTCCTTCTTGAGGGGTTTTTCTCGGAACGGAGAGGAAATGGATTTCAGGGAAAACCTGTCCCCTCCTTACAATAAAGCAGTCTGTATCAGCTTTTAGTCTCTGACATCATCGATGGGTTTGATCACTGAAGTAACAAGACTTAGTAATAATGTTCGCTACAGTAGTACCACATTGGATGGGAAAAATCGTTCTTTTATTGTCCTTGGCCTAAAAACCGCATAAGAAGCACCAATGAAAGCGCCTGTTAACTACACTATCTGGCCAAAAGTATCCGGACACCCCTTAAAAAAGTGGTTCTGTCGAGTGACGCAATTTGATACTTTATTGAAAGCTATAAAAGTGTTGGTAGTGGTTTGTCAGATTGAATTTATGCGTTTGTGAGGCAATGAGTAAGTCAAAAGAGCTTAGTGAGTTTGATCATGGAAGTATAGTGGGATGCCATCACCATCTTTTTTGTGCAAAAACTACAACGAAGTGCCATATAATACACAATTACACAATTCCAACTCTTTTAGAAGCCTCCAATGAGATGGAATGGCCACAGTATTTACAAACAGCAACGTTCAATAAATTTAATTCTATTAAAACATTTTTTTTCATTGCTTTCTTCCATATCTTCATGTAAACTGTTGTTTGAAATAAGTTTTCGTGTTGAAGCACTTTGAACAACAGTTTCTGTGCTGATGAGATAGCTGGAACATTTTGAGTAATCATTTTTTAAACGCCCAAATTTTTGAGTTTTTTAAATATTTTCTTAGATCTCCCCATAATTTTGTCGTTAATAAAGTACTGATTAATAATTTAATGTAAAACGTGGATTAAACAGAAAAAAATCTGGATAAATAAATTAGAATTCCCAATGAGCAAGTTCAAGCAAAAATAATCCCATTTTACAACAAAACAAACGAAAAAAAATAACTGTGCTGAATTGTCTTTTCCTTTCTTCAAAGAAAAATCGTTTTATTTGTGTGTAAAAAAATGTTATACTAATTGTGGACAAAACAAATCGCGCTGTTATCCAAAAATTAAGCATGATGAAAGACAGGTGCTCCTCGAGGTGCACCTGTCACGCGTCAAAGAAAGTGGCTTTCTTTTAAAAAATAAATAAAAATACTTCTAATTATTGTATTTCCATATATCATATATCATTTTAAGCAGAAATGTTTGATCTTTTCAAAAATATAAAAAAGTCAAAATCGATCATTTTTCAAAAATTCATGTGCCGGACTCCCTTAAAATGCTGGGGAGTGTTTGGAAAGGTTTTCTTAACTTTATCGTCCCGTCTACCCTACGGCAACTACTTAACTTTTTTTTTCGATTCTTACAAAGATAAAGCATAAGTATGTGATTTTGAATGAGAATTCTTTTTAACTTATATCTTCCTCCATTATATTTTTATCTTGTTCTTTTTACTGTCTAAAGTATTCTAATTAACCACTTCACTACTTATTAACAACAAATGCATAGATACATTTCAAAAAGCAACTACTTTAGTATAATGAATATACTTTTCTTAAAGCTTTTAATTGTTGATTGATAGAAGCATTTATGTTTATACTGCACACATAAAAAGATGAAAATTGAATGAAATAGTAAAATAAAAGAATATAATTTACAGTATTATTGATTCATATTATATTTTTTTTCCTTAGAGGTTTAATTAATCAACTTGCAACTTAATATTTCAGTGAAAATGTGCTTAAAATAATGATTGAGTGTTTAATAGAGAATAGCAATAAAAATTATTAAAATACCAAAAAAAATTTAACTCTCTTCATATCTTTCTATATTAGCAAAGTTTAATGAACTTACCTTCTTCGTGGCAAATTTTACTTATTATTTAGCTATCTGTTATCCCATTAAAGGGGTGGTTCTATAAATATTTTCCATATATTATTGTACATTAATATTACTTTTTATTTCTATATTTATTATCTCGAAGTTTTTCAGAAATTTCAAGCCAAAAATGATGCCAATTGGTTTCATCTTTAATATTTTGCGAAGTTCCCATTGGAACACTTTTATAATGTCAGGACGGTGTTGCTTTCGAATATTACTTTTGCGGATGTATATTGTTTCAACTATTTTAAGATAAAATTATGTACTATTTACCCAAAATTTTTAACAATATTAATAAGTTTCCTAAAATTTATTCGTAAACTTTATACCTGACGAATTCAATGTTATATGGTTTGAAATATTTGAGAAACTACGTGCTCATTGGTGTTTAAAATATATATTGATTAGCTAAAAAATCGATGATGAAAATTTTAACCAAACAAATAAAAAAATTTAAGTACTTCACATACTGAAAAGAGCAGCGTAAATAACATAAAATCAAAAATAATTATAAAAACAATTAGTAACATAATACAAGATAGTTTCGAAGCACGGAGTCACAACATAAATAATCGATTGTGGACTCGAAATCGAATATCGATAGTTCCCGCGTATTTAAACTCATCGATACGTTTTCTTAATTTTCCGCTGATGAAAGATTTCTACTCGAACGAATTCTAAGTATATTCAGGAGTAATATTTGTGCACTCATTAATTTGCAGTTGAGATTTACTTGTAAGCTTGCTTGAAATTTTAAAGTTTAATAGAATAGAAGTTACAAATAATAAGAGATTTTGTAAAATAGTTAGGTCGATTCTGCAATGACATTTACTTTTTACAGTATACATCACGTACTTTTAAAAAAGTTCAATGGATTTCGAAAGACGCAAGTTGGCATATTACATACAAAAGCCATTTTATGCTATTTTTTTAAAAAAATCAGCAGTGTAGAATTTATTTTATTCCATTACCAGCGTATTTTAATGGAAAGGTATTTTTCATTAGAAAGCAATATGTACTTTTTATATGAGATTTTAAATTTGTGGATCTCTAAGCATAGTATGTTATTTAAAAGCAAATTCTATATGAAAAATCTTTACTTTAATGTTCCTTTTAAGCTTTTTCTAATAAAAAATTTAAACTTTAAAAAATTAGAATGTAATTAAATATTTTAATTGAAAAGAAAAACTTATTTTATATATCTATATTTACTCTATCTTGTGGAAGTATTTATTTTTAACAATTCCTTTTTGTACATTCATTTTTTTTTTCGTTGTGACTCAGAATTGTGTAGCATTTTGAAAGATATCTAAGGAAGAAACAGTTACAAAAAAGATTACAAATAAAGTTAAACAATATTTTTGCTGAGTGAATGAATCTTTGCTAAGTATGAATGAGCACAGAACAACTGTCATTTAGTCTTCATTATGGCAACACATAGATGGGAGACAGTTCAAGATCTTATTTAGTAATTTAATTTTAGTGCAGAAAGAAAATGATCGCAATCCGGAAATTCTGAATCAATCCTCAGCAAAACAATTCGTCCCCCCCCCTCCTTAACTGTTGTCTTAACTGTTGAGATCAAACGCCCGTTAGAACTAAATTTAGATTGTGTGAGAATAAATTGAGAGTAAAAGAACACATGAAAACATTACTTATTACAGGCATTGGAAAACGCAGTACTTTCACCTTATCATGCCGTAGTCAATTTAAAGTCCTGTTTATGAAACTGATGCTATAGTCCAGAACACAAATCACGTATGTGTTATCTTCAGAGCAATATAAAACAATCTATCATTCATAATTCACTAAGGGTGTGCCTGTTAATCTGAAATGATAATTTATGATCACTTCTTTATAGGTAAAAATTATTTTAGAAAATAATTATCCTCGAATTTCGCTCGAAAATAATTTTAACTCACTTATATAGCTGCAAAAAGTCTAAATGCCATACACTCAGGCGCATAACGCGCTTTTTAAAACAAAAAAAACATGGGATCGAAATTTATGTATGAGCATTATATACGCCGGATGTAAAATCGATAACTTTAAAAATAAGGAGAAGATAAACATAATTTTTTTTATTTCTTTATATCTAAATATACTGCCTGTTTTAAAGGAATGAGATATATTATATACTTTTAAGAATGTTAAAATATATTTATTAACCTTGTCTTATAAATTTTGTCTTCTCCGTCCTCTGTTACTGTGGTTTAAGGTTGTAGTTTTAGAATGGACTGCAAAAAATATGAGCATTGTGCACGCACATACCAAGTTTCTCCTTAAAAAAGCGGTGTGCGTTTTACGTCGAATATACCTAAAATTAAAAAGATGCGTCTTGAACGAATAGGTACGCGTTAAACTCCAGTGCAACATAATACACCTGAATATGAGGCTTGCACGTGCCTGAAAAAAATTATATTAACTGTTAAAAAAGTTGAATTTAATAGCGAAGTGAAATTATTATATACTAGCTTTTACCCGCAGCTTCGCTCACGTTGATGCCTTTAAATAGCTGTCGAAGTCATAATTATAAGAAAGTAAATAAAATATGGTATTTTTTATTGCTTGATTGGGACTATTGGAATTTAAATATTATAAAGTTGAGCTTAGTTTAAGAAAATTTGGGAAAACATACTTTATTATAATAATTAACAACAAAAATTCACACAATAACTTAAACCATTAATATTTTAAAAATTTGAAAGTATCTTCTTTTAAAGGAGCTCAAAACAGAATATTATTTTAAGATGCTACTGTATACTATATTGCATGTTCTCCTGTCAGGGGCAAATATGGGAAGATTTCGGCCATTGGAGAAACGCGAGCAGGATGCATATAGTTACCCATGGAAAAAGCATGGCTATTTCAAATGCACCCCTTTTTTAACTGCAATGTTTGCCCTGACACTTTATTAATAGTAACAGCAAAGCTGTGGTTGTTTAGATATTGAATTCGTTTGAATTGAAACAGTAGGTCAGTGGAGATAATTGGAATTCGAGATATGATAACACTTTACCCTTTCTCGACACTTATTAAAATAGTGGCACTAAGTATATTCTGCATGAATTTTGTGATCCGAAGCCATGTTCCGTTACATAGTCGAGGAGCATCAAGATTTTGCATAAGAATAACTGGTACATTTACTTTTTAATTGAAGTTGATGTGAGCGTATACCCAAAAGTTCAAGCGAATTTAAGAAATCCGTGGGATATGAAGTACTTTGTGTTCTGTATTCATGATTGTATATATCCATTGATAAATATTCCTTCATTTCCCCCCACATGACCTAAAATTTCAGTGTTGATTTTTTTGACTATGGCGCCAATATTGATCTTGCACACAACCACTGATCACAATTTAAATGTTGTTGCAAGCCCGAGTAAACTTGAGCAATGAGATAACGGAAAGATTATCAAAATCTTTTCTGTGGACTCGTCGTGGACTAATCATTCCAAAATCATATATTTTCTTCCCAACCATTTTGAAATCCATATTTTCAATTATTATTAGTTTTTCGTTGTAGATGTGTTCATTGAAAGTCATATCTGTACGTACTTGCTGCAGTCGTAGCAAAATATCTACCGCCATGTACTCTTTGTACTTATTCCAAAGGGTTTTATGATTAGAAAAATCACAAGATGATTTAAGTATTATGTAAATTTCTCTAATTTTATTTGGTGATTGGCACTGTATGACTTTCTCTGTAGGAATATATTTAATATATCTTCATATCAATATCTCCATATAAAATATCTAGAATCAGTATAAGCGAAAAATTTCGTGCGCAAAACGTGGCCTTATAATAGAATTTTTTTTTGAAAAATAATAAATTAAAAGTGTAAAATATTCCATAAATAAAAAAATTTCATAAAACTGTAAGTTAATATACCATAGAGCTTTCAATATCACTCAATTTTCTAAAACTTTATGTCATTTCTCTCTTTAAAAAGTGGGAGAAAATTTGTATTAAAATTTCTGGGATTGTCGGAATGGAGAAATTTTTAGCCAACTTGGCGATATTTCTCAAAGTTTGAGATTGACATTTAACAAACGTAACGTAATAAACGTTAGACGTTTAATAAAAAACCATTTAAAAAATTGCTTTTTGTAAAGATGCTAAATTACTCTATGTTTCAGTTATTTGTTACAAATGCGTGTGTGTGTGTGTGAGAAAATGCTTATTAAAATTTCCATTATTGACCAAATGCATAATTTTGCGCCAACTTGGCGGGGAGTAAGCAACGTCAACGTTTTACCCGCATAGTTTCCGTTCCCTTAGGAATATAGAGATATGTTACTCGCTGATAATTTCCTCGCTGAGCTTTCCATTGGTGAAAGAATTTTTAAAATCGGACCAGAAGTTCCCGAGATTAGCCGGAACAAACAGACAGACAGACAGACAAAAATTTTAAAAATTGATTTTTTGATATAAGTACCGTATATACCCTTAAATGCATTTAATAAAAAGCTGCTAATTTGAAATTACAAACAGACACTTCAACTTTATTTATGGATACTTAATACTTAATGGAGCATTTTAAAGAACTCGTTTCTCTGAATTTATTCATACAGTAAATGTAGACATACGCTATGACAAAAAAAAATAGAATAATAAAAAAAAGATCAATTTGTTTCCATAATACGAGGTTGAGTCGGAAAGTAAGTTTTCCCTGTGGACCGTGGTGACAGTTGTGCGTGGAAGTCGAAATGTAGAATGAGACATTAAAGATAAGACTCCTTTATTTTTCTACATTAGTACCAAGTACATTGAGACATTTGATAAATCTTATCAAGAGGTATGACAAAAAAGCCCTGCAGTAAAAACTGAAGGCTTTGCATATGGAAGAAGAGTTTAACAACTTGTTTGACTTCATCATTGCTTCTAAAGCGCCTTCCGGCGAAATACTGCTTCAAAACTGGAAAGAAATGAAGGTCACTTAATGCGAAATCAGGGCTGTGTGACGGAATGTGTAGGCACTTCCAACCGAGAGTTGTAATATGGTTTAGCGTTGCCGTCGCCGAATCACTTACATCCAACAACAAAACACTGGATATGAGAAGCCCCGGGCGCTTTTACCGAATCGCCTCTTTCAATTTTGATAGGTGGTCACAGTACGGCGTAGCATGTACCCAATGTACTAACGAATGATGTTTCGGTGCCTTGTGTGTTTACCTGCTGCATCGTCTTTCGCCCATAACTGTTAAACACTCATTCCGTTTGCAAAGCCCTGAGTTTTTCGTGGAGGGATTCTTGAAACTTATCAAGTGGCATGTCAAATGTCTCAATGTACTTGGTACTTAAGTGGAAAAATAAATTTATATGTCTAATCTCTAATGTCTCATTCTATGTTTTGAATTTCATACACAACTCTGACCACAGTCGACAGGGGAAATTCTTTTACCGACTCACCCGCGTATGAAGGGGAAAAAAATATCTGAGAGTAGTTTTTTAAAATGACGACAGGATTTATATAAACATTACATTTCTTTTTTCTTTCATAAGGCAAATGGTACTAAAAAGAGAATCCATTGACTTTAAGAATTTATTTTAATATTTGACTTTAAGAATTACTCAAATAAAATCAGAATCTTTCATATGGCAACCTCTCTAATTTTCAGGCGATCTTTACAAATGTTAAAAAATTGCGAATATGCACTTTTTCATTCACAATAAGAGAATTATTTTCTTTTTTTTATTTTTGCTCAAATTATTTTCTTTTTTAATTAGAAATTTTTTTCTTTCCGATTATTTGATCATTTCTTATAGTTATGGAATAAGCATTTTTCCATTTTATCAAATAATATACCTTGATTTCTTTGAGCCTTGATACGGGAAAAAAAGTATATTAGAAAAACAAGGAAGTAATGATATATGAAAAGCGTAAAGTAATGGAGAGATAAAATGAAATATTTATATACTACTTCAAAGGACATTACTTTTTACATTCACTAGCACAATAAAAAACCTAATTAGATTTTCATAAAATAGTTTAAAAAATGGAGATTTGGAACTTGTATTTGTGAATACAATAATTGCTTTTAAAACTAAAAAAGTATTGCGTCCTAAATGTTTTATTCATTTGGATTTAATCTAAAATAGGGTTAGAACCAATTTATTATCGAGTCTAAGGTATTGATCATCACCTATTAAGTTCGAACTACAGGCATAGAGGGTCAAGAGAATTGCTATCTGTCATAAAATTCTATAACATTCTAAAATTATGACGCAATTAATATGCATTTCTCGTAATATTCTACGTGATTGTTTTGATGAAATATAAAATCAATTAAACCCCGCAATTAAAATAAAATTAACCATGCAAAAGAAGAATGAAAGGCTCAAAACTATGTAAAATTTTTTATACAAGTTGAAACTGTAGGCTATCCGAGGGAAATATCCTCTCTAACCCGAGTTTTCTTCCGTCGAGCCCTTTTAAGATGGAACAACACCTTCAAACAAGTGAACGCCACTACCAAATAGTATACAGGGCGTTGCCCAATTTGACCGATTAATTTAGAGGAGTAATAATATGCAGGATGGGAATGTGACAACTTGGAACTTGGGGTCTAAAACCACATTTAAATGGAATAATTGGCAAAAACAGTTATAAAGGGTGGGATGTATAATGGAATGGGAAGGGAAATAAGAGATAAGAAATACATTTTTTAGACTATAAAGCATGTTTTCAATGGTAACAGTGTACCACAGTTCGACGTCAGAAATGCAACTGGATTTGTTTGAACGCCTACATCCACCTACATCTGTTTGACAACCTATATCCGACAGTGTCGGCTGACCTGTGACCTACGCGACTGCAACATCAAGTAATTCCTGTGACAATCACTTGTCATTTCATTTCTGACGTCAAATGGTGATGTATTGTTCGTATTGTAAACATGCTTAATGTCAAATAAATGTATCTCTCACCACTTATTGCTCCTTTTCATTTCACTCAACACCCAACACTTCATAACTGTTCTTGCGAATTACTCCTACTAAACGTGGTATGTGGCTCTCCATATTCTATGGTAACGTTTTCATCCCCATGCTGCCTACTGTCATCCCTCTGTGGATCGAATTTGGCAATGACCTATGTTAATAATCAGTGATAAAAATGAAATATGTTGACGATTATAGAGAATAGGTGTTAGTGATCGATATACAGGGTGTCCAGCCTTAATGTGACCCAATAGCTAATTCCCGAACCGTTCGGTTTAGATATGCACTTCCAGTTTGAAAAATGGTTTAAAACAGGCAAGGAATGTTTTTACGTGCTTTTCGAACCAAAAAAACCCATTTAGAAAAAAATTACAAAAATTAATTTTTATAAGGTATTACTTTTATACGGCTCGTATTACTTTTATCTAGAAAAAGATGCAGTACACAAAAACAAATTAAACACAAAAAGTTTCCTTTTATTACGATAAAAACTGACCGAGTTATGGAACTTTGAAAACCATACTTTATATGCATTTTCTAGGCTATTTTCAAGAAGCTAGCAAAGGGCCGTCTTCAAAGTGAAAGTAGTTGCAACTCTGCTATTAAACTTTCGCTCTTGCACGTCACTCTTATGTAAATCGTTTTTAAATTTAAAAGCATACGTTAATAATACAATAATTTAGTACTTATGAGATAAAATTTATTCTGTGTATGTGTAAAACGTCGAAAAAATAAAATATTTTGGACGAAGCAAACATTTCAATAGGAGTTCCAAAAAACAGTCTTATATGCTATGGCTTCAGTCTGATTTGCTGCGTTTTTGCTGATCATGACGGACGTTAAAAATATGTTGTGTAGTCGCTTGCAATTGCATACAGTCGTATTCTAATATTAAGAATTATAGTAGGGGAAAACGAGATATATACAAATGAAGAAACTGCGAAATGGTACTGTTTCATGGGCAGTGTAATCGAAATAAGAGAGGCGGCAAGACTTTATGCCATTTAATTTCCCACTCGAAGACATCCATTTTATTGCACAATTGCCCGTGCTGTTCAGCGCTTGTGTAAAACTGGGAGTTGCAATAGACGTATTCCCTGTCTCGTGCCTTCACCATTATTTAAGTTAATTTGATCATTCTGATATAAAAGACCCTGATTCATGATTGGCGCATCATTCCACATTATGCTATAATTTGAACGGCAAATCTTGTATTATTTTGCTGCTATTTGTTAAACGATTTGTTAATTTTTCTATGATTTTTTTTGTTGCTCTTTCTGTAGATAGTGAATAACTGTGCTCTAAACTCACTTTATATACGACCCCCTTTTCTGAGCAACTCTGATGCTTCAAATTTATGTAGGCATAACTCGGCCAGTTTTTATCGTAATAAAATGAAACTTTTTGAGTTTACTTTGTTTTTGTATATATATATTCTGTATCTTCTAAGTATAAGTGATAGGACCTGAGGACCGTATAAAAAATTAATTTTTGTAATTTTTTTGTAAATGGGTCTTTGGTTCGAAAAGCACGTAAAAACATTCCTTATATTTTTTAAATTGGAAGTACATATCTATAAACCGAACGGTTTGGGAATTAGCTATTGGGTCACATTAAGGCTGGACACCCTGTATAACCTCATAAATTAGTAGCTGAATCACATTCCCGTTGCCACTTGTATAGGCTTTTTTTAAACAATCGGAGACGTTGCATCTCGTTTCAGATAAGTAGCAATTACTTATTACTCCTTAGCTTTCCTTGCCCGAATATCACGTGCTAATTTCTAGCTTTTAACTTAATATTAATGCAAATTATTGCAAATACCTCATTGTAATCATTTCGTGTCCAATTTAAGGGACTCTTCATCTATGCCACTTTTGAATACTCCACTGGAATCAATTTAATGAGCATGGTCTTCATTTCGACCAACATGAGGAGGAGGTACAGCTAGAAGGAGGGATAAAAATTTTACAATAAATCTCATAATTTATTCCAACTTTGAATGTTTTGGGAAAACTATAGATTTGTTTATTTTTCATAAATGAAGATATAAACTTTTGGATCCTTTTCGAGGATTTGCTAACCTGTGTCTTTTTCAAATGGTAAAAATAATCACTACAATATTCAGTCCCAAAAATCTATTTTCATCATACTAAGGGACACGTAACAAAACAAGTAAATTCAAGAGATTCAGTTGGATTTTGAAAACGCACCATCCATCCTTTCTTTCTCCCTTCTGTTTCAGTCTCTTCTCATACAGTCTTGTCCGGTCCCGTCTTAGGTCCTCCACTATATTTACCTGAGCCGCTACCAGATCCTTCCACATATGTTCGACCCGTTGCCAGATCTCTCATATATGCTTGACCTAATGCCAGGTTCGAGTGCTAGAAAAAGAAAATAAAAGAAAGTGTGTAAATTTTCATAAATACACAGAAAGAAAAGAAGTGATGGATGTCAAAAGTCGAAATGATGAAGAATTTTATAATGATATTCATGATCATTACGGTTTAGGCGAAAATGAATTCCTAATCAGGACAGTCAATAAGCGCTTTTATGCATGTCCTTTGCAGCAGCCGGCCCTCGAGAGAAGGTGTTGCAGCACATTATTAAACATTTCCCTGAGTTTCTTGTTATTATACCAATATCAATAGCCCTTGTATGGCTTCAGAGTGAGATGCAAATTAAAATTGCTAAACATTTTATTACATTTCTCTGTCTTTGCAGTAGGTACTTTCATTTTAATCATCGTGCTAGGGTTAATTACCGCATTAGCTTTGTTGTAATGATCAGAAACTCATGACAGGCTTATCATAAGTTCAAGCCCTAGTACCCTAAAGACCTCTCGAATAGAGGGGCTGATGTGCGTTCAGTTTGTCGAGTCCTGCTTTAGTCTTCCTCGTCACTTGACCGAGGTACAAATGTAGTAGATTCGTCGGCAATAGACCTCGGGTTGCTTTATCTAATGACGTTAAAAAACACTTACCCACGTGGTAGTAGCTAACAAAATGAACATATGAGAAATAAAAAGTTAAGTGGTGCGACAGCCCATGACAAACCAAAATCCACTGCAGCCATGAAGTTTTTGTGCCCCTGGGTGGCGCTGCGGGGCATAAGCAGATGTTTCAGTTAGAGGGGGCAGTCTGAAGCTAAAACCCCCAGATTTTAGTTCCCAAGCAAGTTTGGTACTCATTTATCGACTCTCTAAAGGATGAACAGCTGAGCCGACCTTGGCTAGCCCGAGATTTGAGCCCCGGACATGGGGCTTTAAGGCACGGTACGCTACAGTTCGGCCTCTGAGCCTTCAATAAAATGACAGCAAACGACTATCAAAACTTTAAATAGCTTATCATAAAGAGTATGGGAAAATGTTAAACAATTCGTTTGAAATTATTAAAATAAACCTGAGGCCACTGGTAACCTAGTGGTTAGAGCATCGAACTCCAGACCGGAAGGCCTGGGTTAGATGCCCGACGCCACCAAATACTCGCTTACAAACGGAGAACATGCTCGTTAAATCAGTGGGTCTGAATGGTGTCGCCATCCATCGTGTTGTGTGAGCAAAATCGTACTGTCACCTTTTGGGGGCTCAAACTAAGCTAACGACAGGCGTAAAATTCTAGCCCTTAGCCACAATGAATTTCGTGGACCTTGATCTGATGTTACTGTCGATCAGGTGGCATAAGCAACAACAACAAAATAAACATCGCTTACATTTGATCTATTTTTAAACTCAAAAACATCTGCTTATTCCAAGTAAAAAACTCTTTAACTACACTCAAATTAAAATATGTGTATATCCTGTTTTGTAACCAAACATTTAAAGTATTTATCAAGAATAAGTCATTTTTTTCTTTCAGTCATCATAATATTCAATCTTAGGTTTACTGCACAACATAATTAATGCAGTTAAGCAGAAAAGTTAAATTTACATTACAGGATCTATGAAATTTATTAAGTGCTTAAAGTAAAAGTTTAATCAGCAATTTAATATGATTAAATTAGAGGAGGTTTAGCAGTTAAAACTTATATCACAATTAATTAATCCCAAGTGAAATAGCGAAAAATAAGCTAACGAGAAACGAACAAAGCATTTGAACCATAAAGAGACAATAAATCTCACAAATAACTGCATTTCCGTTTAAGAAAAACAAAATACAAAGATTTATTCTATTAGAGTAAACTCTCGAAAATGAAACGAAGCAATAAATTAATAAAAAGTAGACATTACAGTTATTTAATTATGATAAAGAAACTAATTCCCTAAGTGAATTTGTTTCAAATGATAAGGGATAAGTACTTCAAATGAAAAGCAAAATTAATCATTACAAATTAACCTCTAATGCTAAATTTATAAATGAATTCGATTCACATGTTTGCAAATTTTCTAGTGTTTCTCATCAAAGCTTTTGTTTTCCTATTATCTAAAAATAATTTTAATTTAGAAATATTTACGTTAGATTTATTCTCATTAAGCACATAATTAAAAATTTCAATGAATACAAATATGTAAATATGAAGGACTCGGGACAAAAATGTATTTTGAATTCAGATTATTAAAATCTAAACAAAAAATAATTTTCAAATGTTAGGAACTTCTGCATCCGATATAAAAGGAAAAAATAGTAAATTATACATGTTAGGGAATTTTAACTACGAGTTGTTTTCAATACATTTCGCCCACAACTAACGGAAATTGTATTATATTTCATTTACAGTAAAATTTCAAAAATATATTTTTATGAAATTAAACTTTTATCAGAAAAATATATAATCCCAATTTTTGTTGATGTATATAAATAAATCGGAAAAATAACTATAGAAGAAAGTTTTTAAGCAGCAATTTATAAGAAAACTTTATTTTAAATGTATACTCTTACTTGAGCAGAGGTTTGTTAAATACACACGCATTTATATGACTATAGTGGTGACCAAAATTGTGGACACTTCTTAAAATTGCTATGCTTCTTAAGCTTGTATGCTTATAGAAAATTTTAAGTTGCACAAAATGCAAAGTGTTTTATATAATTTTAAAGAAAATTTACTGCTTAATTTGATGCAAAATTCAAATATTTGCAACGTAAAAAAGTTTTCTGCAATAACTATCGATATTAATTAGATACTGAATATATCAGTGAATTAGGAGTGCTTAGTGTGGGGTAGCCATTATTTTTAATTACAGCCTCAAATCGATGTTTCATTGAAATAAAAATGAGTTTAAGCTCGTCGTTCGTTATTACATGATGACAGGAAATAATTGTATCCGTAATTAACTCCTTTTTATTCCAGGGGTACCTCATTCGCGCAAGAGTTTTCAAACGGTGCCAAAAGATTTCAATAGGATTGGAGTCGGGACTGTTTCTTGGCCCAAACAACGGCTCAGCGATAATAGAATGGTACCAGTCTTTCAATTACCGTACTTTGTGGCAAGGAGCAAAATCTTGCTGAAAAATAAATGAAGCATTGTTGGTAAATAAATCCCTGATGGAAGGCAGAAGTTTGGGTTCTAGAATGGTGTCAATGTATGTTATGACAATCAGTGTCTCATCGATGATATGAAGGCGACCGATACCATCCTCTGATGCGCATCATTATATGTTGGTACTTCACAGTTGCCTCGATGCAGTCAAGATGTAGCATTTCTGCTATTCTACATCTTACATATTTTAGGCTATCACTATCAAATAACGATATCTTAGTTTCACCCCTCCATATGACTTGTGACCACAAATTCTTTTTCCAATTAATGTGTTCCTTTAACCATTGTTGTCTTTTTTAGTGCTGCTGTAAATTGAGATATATATATATATATATATATATATATAAGGATTTTTTCACTGAATTTTACCTGTGAGCGTAGCATCTGCTAATCGTCTCCTGATTGTTTCTGAACTTACAGAAACACCATCATCAGTCAGATATCTTCTGATGAATGATGATGACATTTTTTTTATCCTGGGAAGATATTATTTATGTTCTTCTGCCATCAACAGATGTGGTGCATCTTTTTCTGCCTTTTCCTGCTTTGTTTTTCATTAAATTTTTCTCCTGCCAAACACAACTTTCATTCTCCAGATGTAGTCATTGAACTACCCACCGGTCCTGTAATTTTAACATAGGAAAGACCACTTTCTCGTCATACATCTCTTTCCAATCTACTGTTTTATTTAATTTCATTGCTTCTTGGCTAAATATCATTGTTGTCCTGGCCAGGAAACAGTCCTGACCTCAATCCAATCGAAAACTTGTAGCACCGTTTGAAAACTCTTGTCCAAATGAGGTACCCATAAAATAAAAAAATATTTAGTATAGGATATAATGTTTGAGGCATCATGTAATAACGAAGGCAGAGCTTAAAACTATTTTCAGCTCAATTAAACATCGATGTGAAGCCGTAATAAAAAAGTAAAGCTGCCCAACTAAGTACTGATAACTCACTGCTATAATCAGTATCTAATATATGCCGATAGTTTTTGCCACATAACTTTTTTTGCGCTGCAAATCTTTGAAATTTGTACTTCCTTTGAGGTACTCATTATGCACAATCCTTACAAAGCCCTTCTTATTTATATTCATTCTAAATGTAAACATTTGCTTATTTACTTTTATTTATTTATTAGTATTTTCTCATCCTAAATGCTCGCAAAACTATTATCATTTTATACACATTTAAAGTTGTTCATATTCTTTTTTTAAGTCAATTGTATTCTAATAAAGTAAATCTTATGATATCTAAAAATTCTTAAAATCACATTAAATATATCAAAAATACTATCAACATAAAAATATCAAAACTTTGGTATTGATTCAATAAAACACTTGAAAAAACAGTAAAATCATCAATTCTCATCTTAAACATCAAAACCAAATATAATCATTATAAAATATTTATTTTTCCTTCAACTCGCAAAACATAGCTTCGAGTAAATTTAACCAAAAAAATAAATAAATAAACCCGTGCGGATCTCTAGAATCGTTTTTGAAATGATAATTTTGTAATAATAACATTCACAATAATAGGTGGAGTTGATTGCACATTCAATAAATTTAAATTTAATTGAAAAATAAAAAATAATTTGACATTGAAAAAATGTAAGAATAAACCATAATAACAGTACAATGGTGGTAGGGACCAAATAATAATAAAAATTCAACGATGGGGGGTAAGACTAATATAATATTGAAAAGAAACACTGGAGTAGAACCAGCCACATATAAGAAAAATTTCTGGGGTATTACCAGGCTTTAAATAAAATGAAATACGCTGGGATAAAACCAGACTTATATATAAAAAAAATGCTGCGGTAAGCCCAGGCTTTAAATAAAAATTATATTGATAACACTATCCCATACTACACCAAAGCATATGGAAAACTTTAAAACATAAATTTCTTCAAAACATTTAAAACATAAATTTATATGATTATCAGATTTTGAATCAAAATTGAATTGTAAGAAAAAGCATTTTAAACTTCAGATTTATTTCGAATTATCATCAGGCATATTAATAATAATATATTTCTTAAAGATTTTAAAATCAATTATTAAAAAACCAATAATGAAAACATACAATCACTTTAGATTTTCCAAAATATTTCAAATTGCTTAAATAACACGTTATTAAAACGACACAGCAAAAACGAAAATTTTACTAATAAAAAAATATGCTGACACAGCATTCAACGTTTACATTTTCAAAGCATACATTTGATGAAAAACATTTTTCAATTTTTTCTGCTAGTATTGCATTTTTTCACACACTTTCAATTTATTTAAAACCCATCTCGTGCACTATTTAAAATTTGAAGGAAATATCAAGCATTACGAAAGCTTCAGGCTACGAACCTCGTAATTGTGAACCATGGTCAAATGACGAGGACGACACTTGAAGTGTCATCCATACCACTCGTTCTCCATACCACACCGACGACAGGACTTCCGAAATTGCTTAGAAACGAATTGAAAGCAAATCTACATTTTTGACTAACAAAACAAAAAATCAACTGATTCTAAATTGGTTCCACTTACTGAGTTAATAAATTTTGCTTATCGGTAACACTTTTCTCCCAAAGAGCTGAATTTTTTTGCTAGTTATAAGAATATATGTTGGAAATACGAATTAAAGACATTCAATGATTACATACTTTTGAAAACTGCTATTTTTATGCATTATTCTAAACTTAATTTTACTTTTCATTTTACCTCAAACAAATGTTGTTACACTATATTGTTACCTGCCTGTTTTGCTGGGTATTCCATGATGATGCGTGACTATATATCGTTTATACGGTTTTTTTAATCTAAGTCCTAACATTGAACTTTTGATTGTATTCTTACAGCCCTCGTACCTTAATTTAAAAAAGGCATTACTTATTCAAAAATTGAAGCATAATTATGATTTACATCCCTGTAATACTCCTCTTGTAGTCAATTTCCACAAAATCAATTTTAGCCAAAATCTACTTAATAAAAGAAACATGCTAGAGAAATATCAAAACTGTAGTTCAAATGGTTCAAATATTAGGACGTCCCGTAACCCCACGCAATTCTCCTTAAAGAACCATATCCAAGGGGAGCATAGAGGCACATAAAAATATACATATAAATACACTGCTGAACACAAAAAATACAACACTCGTAAGGAAACCTGCAAACCATGTAAAATTTAGATTATGCGTCAGCGGCGATGAAATATGCAAACCATCAGCATTATACGGCAGATGCCCACCACGGGCGAACGTAGTGCCAACCGCAAGAGCTGTATATTGGGTGAGAAGATACCCAATTTAAAGTTACACACACGACAATTGTTTTTCCCCCTTTTTTTCGTAAGCTGTTTATCTATGACTCGTGGAAGATTTCAAATGTCTTTTGAATAAGTTTCTGTACTCGACCGAGCAAAAATAGCGGCCTATATGGATTGTGCATTATCCTTCTGAAAAACCGGTCCACGTGTTGGATGAAACCAAGCAACTGGGATGCGCTTCTGTCAGCTTTGAATACAAGAAGAAACGATGGATAGACGCAGCCGATTGCACCCACCTCGTTGCACCACTGTCTATGATGTCAGGTGGATTATGCGAATGCCAGTGATTGATCACGAAGCCTCATTACGAACCTCATTGATGCACAACAGTCTGTTGCGCATCATCCACTCGTCACATTCAACGCCGTTTGCCCCAGAGTGGAATGTCCGCAAAGCGTCCATTGCTTCGTTTACCCTTGTCTGGAAACCACAGGCGTTTGTGCCGCCAATGGTTCTACAAACGGCGGACATGGGCGACGTAATGGAATTCCATTGTGTTTACTGACGAATTCTACTTCTGCCTGCAACATTAGGATGGTCTGATTCGAGTATGGTGACATCGTGGGGAGACATTGCTGTACTGTTGCTTTATGCATCGCCGCACTGGTCCTTCACCCGGTATCATGGTTTTATTGGATTTCACTGCCGTACCCTTCTAATACGCATTGCCGGTAACTCTGAGCATTCAGCGCTACATCTCTGAGGTGTTGCTGCCCGGGGTTCTCCCATACATTCAGTGCTTGCAATCAGCCATATTCCAATAGGATAATGCGTGGCCACTAGGGTTTCTGATTTCCTGAGTTTTTCCATTCCCGGGAATGTCCGGGAAACCCCGGAATTCCCGGGAATACATCAAAATTTTAAAAAGGTTAAAAACAAGTTATTTTTAAATAAAATCAATAATCATTTTTAAATAATGATACATATAAATTACAAAATTAATTCTTTTTTATATAATGAGCTAAAAAGTACAAAAGATATATGATAAATTGATTATTCATTTTTGAAATAGGATTTCAGAAAGCATAAGCAATTTATACATTTATCACTCAGGCATAGAAAAAATGTTCCAGTTAAAGATTTTGTAAATTAAAAATCTCAAGGAAAAGAAAATAACGTTTGAAAAATAATTACTGAAATTAATGTTCCTTTACTGACTCACTGCGTTTGAAAATTAATTAGTCAAAGCTGAATCAATTATTTCTCTAATGTTGCTACTAAGAGATAAATATTAATAAATACTTGAAAACTCATTTGCTGCTGAAGTGCCGATTATGTACGTTAAACATATTAATTATTGTATTTAAGATATTTTATTTGTTTCACCGATTTCTTGCTTATGGAATTGCTGTATTATTATTACATAAATATAAATAAATATTAATATAATAATCTCACACGAAAGTTAAGTTTAGAAAAATAATAAATAAGAAAAATTGCGTGATTCCTCATAAAAATATCCTCTTCCAGACAGTTTTTGGGTTCATTCCCTTCTTAAAATTGCTGATTCAATTAAATAGCTCATAATAAAGACAAGTATTAAAAAAAAATTTTTAAAAAAAGATTAAACAAATAACAGTTTTAAGTATTAGTACTTTCATTATCCACGTAAATCTAGATCTTGGAACTTCGATCACATAGTTGTGGTTGGCAACGAAATGCGATTGCTTTAAAAACCAAATTATTACTTGTTCACGAAGCTCGATACACCCACAGCTAACTGTGGAAAAATTCTCACCCCCAAAGTTCTCATATTACACTCTTTCCCAACACAGTTGGGGTAGCGAATATTCTTTTGTCCGGAAGTTAGGGGTGAATGATCGCAAATTGCCACAGTAGGGTCAGTTAACGATGTCCGAAATAGAAATCTAAGGTTAAGCCAAAAATAGCTACCTTATAGATAATTCAAGCCCCGTGTGATTCCCGGGAATGGAAAAAGTACAAAAATCTTATGATTTCCCGGGAACCCGGGTTCCCAGGAAAGAAACCCTAGTGACCACACGTGGCACGCAATGCTGTTAAAAAATTCTTTACATATTATATTGAATTGCTTCCTTGGCCTGTTTGTACTCCCGATCTATCGCCAATCGAAAACGTGTGGGCCATGCTTGCACAGCGACTGGCCCGGGATATATCAACCGCTGTTACACCAGATCAACTTTGGTAATTTGTGGAAGCTTCATGGACTGCTGTACTCCAAGAACACTTCTGAAGCCTCTTTGATTCTATGCTGAGGCGTGTGGTAGAGGCTTTAAGGAACAATGGCGGCTACACCAACCACTGATTTTGTCATCATCCACGCTTCGCAAAAGGTATATTTCGCTGATATTTTCATTGTTTGATCTTTGTACCACAGGTTATCTGCCAAATAAATTTCACTGTATTATACCTGATCCTTCTTGGTATTGCATTTTGTGTGGTCAGCAGTGTATGTATGTATATATATATAAATAGACAGAACACAGTAAGAAATATGAAATATTTGCGAGCTCTTGTCCTTAGGAACCAAGAATGCAGTTTTAAACAATGTTTTTTCGACAGCCAACCTTAACCTGCAATTTGTAATAAGGAAAGGAGGAATATTTTAAATATATAATTACATTAGAAAATATAAAATACACTAACGCAAATTCAATACAATATAACCAGAAAAATATATTGCCTGCTTACTAACACATAATTAAAAATATTTGTATGAAAACTTCTGCTAAGATAAGTAAACTTGCAGGTCGACACATCACCAATTTGGGCATAGTCATTTACTTATAAAGATTAAAACGCTTTCATTATAACATAAAAACAAAATAATTTGCTTTGTTTTTAAAAGAGGAGATCTTTAGTTTCCTTATTCCAAACAAGAAGCAAATACTCTATTTCAATGACGTATATAATGCATTTTTATTTTTTTAGTAAAGAAAAAAATTGGAGTGATTATACAATAAACATAATTATTTTTACAATACAAACGTCTTTTAGACAGATAATATTTCATTTTAATGTGTTTTAAACACATATAGCTCTCTAAATATAAAATCACCAAATCTCAGCTTACCAAAAGTTATAAGAATTTGCCTCAAATCTCGCTTCTTTTTTTATTTAGTATATTTAGTTAACTCACGCAACCCCAGGAGTCTCCTTTTTTTCATTGGCCATCTTCCCATACAATCCCTGATATTGCCAAACCGTAATTACCTGTCCCCTTTTCACAAAACTCGCCCTGTAAATAGAAGTTTCTAGAAAGTACTTGAATATGCAAAAAAGAATCATTGGACTATTAAAGAAAAGTTTTGTCTCGTTACCTCATTAAGTCTCCGAGGGTCACGAACTTAACCAATAGATAGAGAAATAAAGTTGAAGATAATAAATATTTATAACATAAGAAAGGAGTTTCCTATTATGGTGAAATAATGACATTTCTCCTTGATTTCTCACAAATTTCTGGTCTAAGACAAGTGGTTCTTTTCTGCTTGATGCATCATAGTTATGTCGCCATTTCAGCAGAAATAAGTATCTGAAAAGGAAAAGCTTACTATTCTGTGAAAGCCATAATCTGACATGATGAATTGATGCTAAGCCTTAGAGTATTACATATTTGCTGCATCATTTCTTGCTTTGGAATGGCAACGATATAGTCATAAAAGTTTTCTGATTGATTTTCTCTTTTTCTAATATAGCTTCATACTTTCGCAACTTTGAATTTTTTTGAAAACAATAACTAAAATCCTCGGTGAGAGTGAAATATAATAAGTCACACTTAGATAAGTTTAAAGAATTATGTTTCCTTGTGAAATTAATTAAACGTGGAATAATTTTATTTTGTAATAATTTGTCTATGTTTTCATAAGCATTCATTTAAAATGTTCGATTTCAATCAGAACTTTAAAAGGCAAAACACAAAGATGCACATAATTGTAGCGTTTTCGTAGAAAACTGAAACAAAAACTAAAAACAAAAAATCTTTGAATCTCTTTCACACTCTCTCTCTCACTCTCTTTCTCTCTCTTACTCTAACTCTTTCACTTTCTCTCTTTCACTCTCTCTCTCTTTCACTCTCTCTCTCTCTCTATATATATATAGAGGGAGAGAGAGAGAAAGAGAGAGATAGATAAAAATCCAAAATGGATAGAAGTTTTAAATCCAGTGCAAGAAAAATTTAATTTGCCTAAAGTTGCATTCAAAAGTACTTAGACCATGATAAAACTGTGTGCAATAAACAAGTTATTGCCAGGTTTTGGATCCAAATATTGATTCAAAGGGCAAAGTACCAGCCGCATTGTAGCATAGCAAAAAGTGTCCAAATATATCCACTGATACAATAGTATGTGGTGCAAGTTTCCTCCTTTATGTATATATATATATATATATATATATATATATATATGTCGTGTTTTGCGAGTGAACATGAAGCCATTTCATTTTAACCGTCTTTATTCCATGAAATCACTTTGTAATCTGATTTGTGAGAGAGAGAGACGGACACGTGTTAAATATTAGAAAAAAGCAACCCCTTCAAAAGTCAAATGTTCTTCAAATACGCTTCTTATTGAAGAGGTATATTTGAAATACTAGGGAATAAAAATTAATGGTCGGACCGGTTAACTTCTGTTAAAGCCATTTGTACTTCATTCCCGAACTGGATAGTAAATTTAATACTTGAAGATGTAACGGGAAAATAAAATTTAGAAGTGGTCTAGGGTTTAATTTTAGATCTAATTTAATTACCCTTACATATATATGTGTACATATATATATATATATATATATATATATAAGAGACCCACACTCAATACGAGATCAATGGAACGATTAGATCAACTAATTTTAAATTTGGTACACATGTTTCTTTTGTCAAGTACATATTCACTATTAACAGATTTCTTACAAATGGACTCCCAAAAATGGGTGTTGTGGGGATGTTATATGATATACATAAAAAATAAATCCCATGGCTGAACTATTGGACATACAGACTTTAAATATAGCAAACCTCTTTCTTATGTTAAGAGGAGGAATATCGCTTTCTGCTTTGACACTTAATATTAAGATTCTTTCATATGTATATACATATTTTTATTAATTGTAACAATTCAATAAAAAGTAACTAAAATAAAATTTTTCTTTGTTGACCTATTTCGGAATTGACTTTAAAATTTTGTTTTGTATTACTTGTTTTCTTATTATTTTCCCATACACAATATGACATGAATGAAAAATACAAGCGATCTTTTATTTGTATATGACAGGGGTGAGCAAATAGTGGCCCGCGTGCCACATACGACCTCAAAGAGTTTTTTGCGGTCAGACAAGACAGCCAGCAAATCAAATTTAGAGAAAATGCTTTCTGTATTTTTGCGTCAACGTGTATTTTGTGAACAAAGATTTTCTTGCATGAAGATCAAAAGTAAAGTTAGTTGGCCTCAGTTTCGTAACGGAGAATATTAGTGACCCCTAGCTAAGTCAGGGTTTTGGCCCCAAAAGGGATTGTATAAAGGGTACGTACTTGGCATCAGTTAGGCTTTGGGCCTCCTAGAATCCTACCACCCCCCCGTGATGTGGGTGTAGCGTTGGTGTACGTTACGCCACTGTTTGCATTAACTTTAAGGTTATCAATTGAAATTGCTTGATCAGAATTTCAACAAGCAATCTCATTTCTGATTTCAAAAAAAAAAAAAAAAATGTTGAAAAGTGTGATTGGTTACATTGATCCCATTCAACTGATTCTAAAATAAAATGAACTTGCAGCTCCAGGTGACAGGAAATTAGCACACTAAACCTATTTGATAAAATTGTTATTATTTTATTTGATAATCAATTGATTTTATGGTATAATTTATACCTTTTGTGAGTTACTAAGTTAGCTAATTAATGCAATCATTTTTAAAATATAAGACCCTCCGGTATCCTCCTCTTTAACTATGTAACCCTCAAACTAAAATAATTACCCTTTTCTTATGTATGACAAGGTTCATGTAGATATACTGTGCTTTATCAAAAATATTCATCCATGGCAGATGCCATTGAAATTTACCTATCTAATGTTCTAAATATGATATTTTAGCTCTACAAATTAATTAATTGATTTTACTGCACGAGGTGGGGAAGAAACTAATTTTGACAACCAATAAAAAAAAATCCAAATTTTAAAATACTTCCATCATTTTGCTGAAGTTGATAGTTTTGAAATTCTTTTTAAAGTCTTGGTTAATTGAAGTAAAATACATCCAGCTTAAAACATTTTGATTGAAAACATACATAAGAGTATTAAGTGAAAGTATGAACACACACACACACAATTAATTGTCAATAAAAAAAACATTATAATATGTTGGGAAAAGAATTCCAACACAGAAATGTCGGATATTGTTTCCCGAGTACCTCTACGGATTACAAAATTGAATTCAAATTTAAGCTGGGATTCTCCAATTTTAGAAGAAAATCTCTTTAAATCTACTATACTAGCAAAGTATAAAAATAAGAACTAAAATTGTATTAACTAATATGAAAATTTAGCCAATAATTCGCGAGTCCTACTATTAAATTTTTAATATAGTGATAGTTTCGAGTTAGTTACGGCAACCTATGGTACGACACACAGATTTGGCAAACGGTGCTATTCTCAATGGCAACGCATTGAAAAGTTTTAAATTTGCCCTTAAAGACAGCCTTCTACAAACTTGTCAAGTTTTGAGTAGAGGGAAGCTGATAATTTATAAAAAGGTCTTATTGAACGTAAATCTTCAGAATTAAGGAAACAAAAATTTACGGAATTACGATAAAACGTGGGGAAAGAAACTTACTATAAATTGACAACTATTTCAAAATGGTAGGCGTGTTTTAGAGATATTTAAGTGCTTTGAGAAAATATTAAGTACCCTGATTTCCGCTTTTGCTTCAACATATCTATGCGAACAAATATTTTTTCATATAAAAAATATTTTGAGTCCTCAAAGAAGGTGTCATACAACTGAATACTTAGAATCGTGTCTAACTGAAAATCACAAATTTAACCTTTATTATTGATATATAAATTACAGATGAGAGCAGAGACAAAGTTCGCGTATAAAATAATAATTTTTTATTTTAAAAATATTAAAGTATCCGACCATACTAAAATCGCGAATTTTTTCAAAAACTTACAATTTTTTTATGGTTTTATTTTATTTTATTGGCCATCTTTTTTTGCATTGTAAAAACACCAAGATCTTTTATCTTCCATTCTCAAGAGCTAAAACTACAAGCGCTTTTGTAAAAGAGGATGCCATAACTTAAAACAAGATATATGTCACACTTTAAATGCGTTTTTTTTTTTCAAAAAAATTCTAACGGGGGACAGCGATTGTGATCAAAGGGTTTTAAGAATAATTTTTGTGAAATTGTTTGCGTATGTTCTGTGTAATAAATAGTAAAATTTAACCTTCAGATGTATCAATCACTGTTTTATTAAGAAATTTATAGTCCCTTACGTGAATGTAATGACTGTTTCTTTAAGCAATATCATATAATAACTAAGATAAAGTGTTCTTGATTTTGTAAAAAATAAAATATCTCTTATCCTGAAGATCATTTCAAAAATGAATACCAAAGTAACACATCCAAATTGAAAAATTGAGAATTTGTTCACAAACATTTTGTACCAATTGCACCTCGTTTATGTAATTTTTTCTAGATTTTTACCCATTTTTTGCCATTTTATTAATAGTAATTTCTTTTTCTCTTCTTTATTTTAGCATTTTTTCCTAAAATTATATTAATAAATCTAAAAACCACAAAAATATTTCCATATCTCCTTTTTTAAAAATAGTTGTTACAAGTAGTTGGATACCTTTGCCAGTGGCCCTTAACCCCTGGTCCGCCGACCAGTACCGGTCCTAGGGTCAAATAGCACCAGGTCGTTCTTGGAACATTAAGTTATTTTAATTTTATTTACTGTCGTGTATTTCTCTCGGGTATGCGCGACCTTTTATGAAAATCTCTTTATATTCCATATTCGATCTCTTTATGCTCATTTTTCGTGCGATTGGTTTTTATACTGAAGGCTTTCTAAAAAAGAAAATTAAAATTATGAAGTCAAAACAATCTAAAATATAAGCAATCAACACCCACCCCCTCATCAACGGGCCGTGGTAAAATTATCAGATATTGATCGGGCCACAGCAGTAAAAAGGTCGGGGATACTTACGAAGCGAATACTTGCGAAGCCTCCGAAAGTCTGCGTACAGGTAATCATCTTACGTGTTCATGCTATAATTACTGTTAAAATCTAGCTTTAGAAAATCAAGATAGCTATCAGGGATTCTTCAAAATTTCCTTGTTCAAACAGCATCAACAAATTTCACCTTAACATAAAAAAACAAGAATGACCCCATCAAATAATCACCAACCATCTGCGCCAAAAGTCTGCGTACACTTTCAAAATAGAGCTTTTAAAGACCTTTCATTGTAAAATAATTGCACTAAATCATGTTTTTAAGTAATTACAAGCTTACTTTGCGATTTAATTAGGATTTGATACTTGAAAACTTTTGTGGTTCTATGGCAGACAACATAACAGGGATCGATATATTATTGAAAGAAAAATCATCAGATATCTTCAGAACAGGGGAAATTTTTAAAGAAATTGCTGAAACTGTTAATGGCAGACGTTCATTGATTCAAAAAGCGTTCATAAACTACATATCAACTAAAATTTTAACGTCCATGCCAAGATCCGGCCACCCGTCTGCAGTGTCACCTCGAGAATCTTGCTTTGTAATACGCTCTATAAAAATAAATCCAAGACTATAAGCTTCACAAATAGGTAAAAGTGTAGCTGAGATGTTGTAAAAAAAGTGACTTTAACCACAATTCGAAGGGAACTGAAAAAGGATTACTCAGGTTGCACTCAAGAAACCATTCATCTCTCGAGTGAAAAGAGCTAAGAAAATGATCTTTGCTAGAAAAACATCTAAATAAGACACATAATTATTCGAAAAAGGTCCAATTGAATTTTTTTTTTTGTAATTTAACATCGAAAAGAACAAAAATATGCCTGCAAAAATTCCTGGACCGATCTTAAGAAAGAGAATCATTTTTTGACTATAAAACATGGCGAAGGAATCATAATGTTTGGGTGCATTAGAAGCCTTTTGCCTAGTAATTTGGAATTTATTGAATCAACAATGTACAAAATTGATCACTTGCGGTGAGTGATGATTTTTACTTTCAGCGGCACAAAGATACCGAGCAAATGACTCCCATTGTAAAGCCGTGGTTGTTTTCACATGTCCCAAACCAATCCCGTAGACCATCCTAGTCCCCAGACCTAAGCTCAGTACCGCATTTATGGGATTTACTCAAGTGAATAATCAGGGGGAAAGTAATAACATCCAAGGAAATGTTCAAATTTTTCATAGTAGAAGAATGGAACAAATTATCTACAGATGAAACAACTAAGCTAGTGAAATCCCTAACAAATATGATGAGAGAGTAATAGAAAGAACGAAATAGTTTAAAAAGTATTAACTTTTAGTTGCAATGCTTTACCGTAAAGGTTTTTTCCAGTGTAAGCAGACTTTTGACGCGCACGATTTGTATCGTTCTCGTGTTTGTATTATTTTATGTAATATCCAGGTGATTGTTGCTTATACTGTTTGGATTAATGACGTTAGATGAATCAATAATAAATAGTATTGATTCAGAAAGACTTCATTTAATTAGCGAATTTTGCATGGATATGAAAGATCCTGTATGTAGACTGTATTGCCTGTATGCAGACTTTCGGGGGCAAGTGTATATTTTACTTTTTATTTTTTTTTTATTCTAATAAGTATGCTAAAAGATACCTTATACCAAATATATGCACAATTGTAATTTTTTTATGGCGGTTAACGCTTATGTTGTTTATTTTATGTCAAAAATATCTTTACGAGACATAAAGTATCTATAGTCGTGACCTTTATTCTCTAAATGTGCATTCATTTTCAATGGTAAAGAATAATTATTTCCTACAGTGCAGCATCCTAAATCATATTTTTAGACTGGTTTGGTGCATCAGAGATACAAGGCTGCCGACCTCTGCAATAGACTATTCTCTTTTAAGTTTCTACCTACTCTAGAGCCCACACCTCTTCCTGGTGAAAGCGTATTTTGATACAAAACTAATGCCTTAATAAATCAATTTCCCATGATGTTTCCATGAAAGAAAAGTAATTAATAATAGATTACTAAAAGCCTCTTTCAGAGCTTAACAAAATACATGTTTCATTTCCCGCTAATAAATGATACAAGAGTTAAAAGGAAGAAAAAAGCGAACATAAATAAACCCTAACCAAAGCTCTAGAGCTATGATGTATGAAGTCATCAATGAAATAAGTCTTTGTGGAATAGAAGACACGCTTAGCTATTATCATCCATTGTATCATCTCAAAGAATAAATGACGAAAAAACCTCAAGCTGCAAGAATACAGACGCCCTATTTGTTTCAAAATTAATCATGCATTATTGATTTTTGATGAGGTATTTTTTCAGCTGCGTACTGTTTAAGTATAAGATATTTTTTCCCTCTAAATGAAACTGACATGTTACACAGATAGGTTTTGGATAAATCATTTAAAATTAATTCAATCCTTCAAATGTAACTTAGATTTACGTTAAAGAAACAAGAAGCTTATAAATTTAGTTAGAATTTTTTTTAATATTTCACAGGATTTTAGTGCACTTAAATTTATTAAATTATTCTAAAGTTTATTTCTTATGCCATAGGTAAAAGGATACATTATAGCCATTAAATGAAAAAAGCAAGATATCAATCATTGGCATGGCAAAGTAATTTTAGCGCGTTTTTCACATGTTGTATTTTACAATAATACAACTAATGAACCTTTTACTAACAGAAAGTAGTACAATACAAAAAAAAATTAAAAATTATTAAATTTAAATATGATTCGGCTAATCTGGGGCACAAATGCGACACAATGCCGAAAACCCAAGGTCAATTGGTTGCTTATTGGCTGAGAAAAAGGTATGAAAAAATATGGAACGAAGACAAGGACGAAGACGAAGACGAAATTTGCGTCCTAATTGCGCTTTTTTTACACTGCGTATTAATTTTATTATAAAAAAAAAGTAAATGGAAAAATTTGTCAAACATTCTGTTTCAGAAAATTAATTTCTAAAATAATTAGCAAAAAAATATTAATAAAATTTTTCGTGAGTAACAATTATATTAAAAATGGTGAATGGACAGCAAAATTGTACAAAAAATGCACAAATAAAAATAATATAAAATGATTTCCTCATATCACATTTTTACAACTTTTAAAATAAAAGCAACGCTTAATACAATACACAGACATGCATGCATGAATATATATACAGGGTGTCCAGCCTTAATGTGACCCAATAGCTAATTCCCGAACCGTTCGGTTTAGATATACACTTCCAATTTGAAAAATGTTTTAAAAAAGGTAAAGAACGTTTTTACGTGCTTTTCGAACCAAAAAACCATTTAGAAAAAAATTACAAAAATTAAGTTTTTATACGGTCCCCCGGTCCTATCACTTATATTTTGGAAAAGATGCAGTACACAAAAACAAAGTAAACACAACAAAATTCATTTTATTACGATAAAAACTGACCGAGTTATGCCGACATAAAATTGAAGCATCTGAATTACTCAGAAAAGTGTTTGTATATACATTGAATTTAGAGAAAGTAATTCCCTATCCACAGAAAGAGCAAAAGAAAAACATCATAGTACTATTGAAACATCGTAGTAAACATCATAGATTGACAATTTGTATTGCTGTATGGCAAAGAATAAAAGTTAAATTAAAGAAATACAACTTGTACCGAAAAGATTAAAATAGCTTATTTTAACAAATAGCAGCAAAATAATGCAGAATTTGCCGATCAAATTACAGCATAATGTGGAATGATCCGCCAATCATGAATCAGGGGCTTTATTATATCAGAATGACCAAATTAATTATAGATAATTTTTTCCATTTTTAATTTATTAAATGCACAGTTAATTTATTAAATGTCTTCAAATTTTGGTCAGCAGATTCCTTTCGTAGAGTAGAGAACCGCTACAAAATCGGTTTAGGGAAAATCAACACCGAAGTTTCATTTCGGGAGATTAAAGGGCGTAATACTTAAATATTTCTGGTTTTTTTTTTCTTAAATTTTAGATCTACCTGCTTAAAAATTGGTAGGCATGTTCCTTTAATGAAATAGAGTTCCTCTTACAAAGAGGAAAACGAAAATCGACCCCCAAGAAGGGTTGCGAGAGGTCAAGGGGAGTTATAGAAAAAAAAATCCTGTTTTTGAATTGTTAGACCCACATACTTGAAATTCGTTAAGCATGTTTCTTTTGTTGAATTGGGACCAACTAAGACTGTATTTGACGGAAATCAACTCTTGGGGAAGAAAGGGATTACTAGGGCATATTGACAAAAACAATTCTTTTTTCGAACTACAAGGACTATAATCATGGAATTTGGTTTCCCTTTTTCTCTTTTTGAATTGAAATCCACTAAGAACGATTATTTTGGAGAACGACTCTCAACGGAATTACGGAGGATATTGATAGTTCATTTATACTCTATTCGTTTGTTTCGGAGGGTATGGGTCGTTTTTACTCTATTCGATTTGGACTTGAAATTTGGCTTCCATGTTTATTTTACTGAGTAGAGATACACCGAAAATTGGTTTAGTGGAAATCCAATTGGTTATAGGGTTACGAAAGTGCAAACATCATTCTATACTTCAATTTTAGAGATTATTAGAAAATACAAATTTGAAGTTTTGTTATTTTTTTTCAAATAATAAAAGGGCTATCACAATTTGTATCGTGTTTGAGAAAAAGTTTTTCATTAATTATATTCAAACTTAAATATTCCAGATTCGTTCAATGCACACACTGTTTGTTAATAATAACTACAAATAAAACTTTCTGCCTGTTATTAACATTTGAAATCTGTACTACTAGCGTATTTTAACCGTTAAATGGTTGTGTGTAGCTATCAAAGAGTTCCGTTTAATTTTCAAAACCCGGCCTTTAACAAAAGTTAAATTAACCTTTTTTTAAAAATAAAATTTGTTAAAATAGTGTACCTTTTATCTTATAATTTGTATTAGATTAAACTGAAAAGCATAAAAAATTACCCTTTTTTTAAGTCATCCATTGGTCTCTTTAAGTAATGAATATGTAATAAGGAATCCAAGAAATAAATCTAAGTCACGATAAAATTATTATTTCGTTCATGACACCTAGCAGGCTACCATATTTATAAGAACTTATCTTCTTAATCTGGCTTTATTTTTCGCATATTTTTGTATGACATTTTTTGTTCAATTAAAATTGCAGCATAAAGCTCAGCTCAACTCAACTTTTAGGGTAAAATCTTAAATTAGCACACATCTTTGCAGAGGAAGAAAAAAATATGCCAAATTGTGCGAACAACTTTTTCTTTATTGTACTCTAATCCAAAATGACGTTTATAAGTCTCCAAGTGTGTGATAAATAAAGGTGGGGAATGCAAACCGAGAGATATCAAACCAATATCAACCGATATCCAAACCAATTTGCAACCGAAACTTTATATAGAGGCTGCCAAGTGTATTCAAAACAGGAAAAAAACTTCGAATAATTGAGATACGAAATACAAGGGAAACCGAACGTCTTTCAAGACTTTAAATACTTATTGTACTGAAACTCTTATAATTAGACATTTTTTTTGCATACATTGTGAATACTATTATGAATTTTTTTGTGTAAAATCATTTACCTCAATAAATTTCTAACTCGAGAAGCGTGTAAGCGGTACCCCATTTCCCGTCAAGTGTTCTTTAACTTGTTTTGCACTTTATAAGCATGCAACCTAAGACTTTTTATGAAAATTTTTTACTAAATTTGTTTGCAATATTTCAATTTCAGGGGATGTTTCACTAGTTGGTTTAGTAGATATGAATGGAAGACAGCTGAAAATTCGATTATGAGGCTTCAAAGGTCGCACAAAACCATTATTTACTACTCACTGATTGGCGCAGACAAGATGGACTGTTAAAGACTTAGAAATGTTAATTTGATGATGAAAGTGAGCTTTATGTTTTAGGTAACAAAAATAGTTCCTATGAAAGACAACACACTCATAAAGAATTCAGCTCTCAGTGTCTTAAGCCCACAGTAAGGCACCCGATGAAAGTAATTACAAGATGCTGTTGGTTTTCTTATGTAATTGTAAGACTTCAGATCATGAGAAGAGCAGAGAAAACCAGGGAATATACTATAAAATAATACAAAGTTTAACAAAATGAATTACTACCAACAGTGGGAAATATATTTGGGGATCAATCATGAGTTTTTCGGGACGGTAAATGCTCAATGCCACCGAGTAAAGGTAATCCAAAAATGGTTCGAAGAGAAAAAAAGTGTAAATAAAATGAACTAGACAGGGCAGTCCAAATCTAAATCCAATAGAAAACCTATGGCATAACATTGGTTATTATATTAGAAATAAACACCTTCAAACACTAGCGTAAATAAAGGTAATAAATTGAAGTTTTAATATTTTTTTCAACCATGCTATTACAAAGGAACTTTCTCTGAAATTGGTGCCCTAATTAAAGCAAACGACTGACACATAAAATATTCGTGCTCAAACATGCAACATTCATTTAATTTTCAATAGTCATGTTCGTAAAGTTTTTTGTTATTCTACTACGTATCTTGTGCTTTTCTATAATGTGTTATTTTGTATATACTATACATTCTTGGGTTCAGGCACTTGTACTGTGGAAAATACTTGGAACTGGTAACAGATTTGAAATCAGCATTAGAATCAATAACAACATTTAAAATACTATAATAATTTCATAAAGACAAATTGCATCAAATTTAAAGATAAGACAAAACAAATTAGAGTGTTCAGGACTTTTTCACACCACTGTATAATTCATAAAACATCTTGTATTCGTTTATGATGTTTCCATTATCTGTACGTAGTTTCAATTAATACATTTTAAGTAAACGAACGACTTTAAATATGCACTTTAATAATAAAAAAATATCAACTAAGCATCCCATACAATATATTCATTTAGAAGTTCAATATATATCAAATGCCTCAGCTCATCTTCAACATATTTTAAGGGGAGTCAGTAGGGTAAACACCTTCGGGAAGTCGATTTTGAGTTTTTGATATTTTTAAAATCCCCAAATCAGGACCTTTCCAATGATGTAACGTACTTGCCATTTTACTAATTAAAAGTATGTTAAAATGATTTTTAAAAAATAATCAGCTATTGAGCTGATAGAAATGTAACCCCTTTGACAGATAGAAATGTAAACATTGACCTTTTAAATCTGGAAAGCTTTTCCGAAGCCACTCTCTGTTTTATTTATTCATACGAAATTAACTGTAGATTGACTGCAAGCGTAACTGTCGGGGTTGTTTACCTATTTTGGAAGGAATACACGCTTTTCTTGTTAGCGTTTTAAACATTTCAATATTTAAAATTTCTGAATATCAAAAATTTCAAAATTTTTAGAATTTAATATGCCAAGATCTACAAAAGTGTTCAAAAACGTAAAGGTACGTTTAATAAAGGTAAGAATACATTCAACCATACTAACGACAGTAATGTCAATCCTCAAGCTGGACATGCACATGACTCAAAGGAGACATGTGCAAAAGAAAAGAAAATTCCCAATTTAAATGGAAGTTTTTCTTCCTATGTCAAAAGTGTAGGTATTATTAATGCTATTATGAATTTGAATATTCTGGCATTTGTTTTCAAGAATGAAGTTCACAGTAAAATGTGTAACAGCGTCTTAGACATGCAAGTTTTAAAAGGTAAGTCTGGATTGGCTATTACATTTGTCCTGAAATGCTGTGCTTGTCCATATCGTGTAGAATTCTCATCTTCAAATTTTCATGAAGGAACGAAAATTGCTACAAAAAATACCAGGTTTGTATATGCTATGCGTTCCATTGGAAAAGGTGCAGAAGCTGGGAGAAAGTTTTGTGGCATAATGAATCTTCCTGAAACAACTACAAGGTTTTCTCCTTACGGTAAGCGAATCTTAAATGCTGCAAAACTTGTTTACGAGGACTCCGTTCAAAATGCTGCGAAGCAAGCTATTTGTGAAAATAAAGGTAATAATAATATTGCAGTCGCTGTAGATGGGACATGGCAGAAGCGCGGTTACTCATCATTGAATGGTGCAGTTACTGTGACCAGCATTGATACAGGTAAGGTGATAGATGTTGGTATTCATCCAAAATATTGCATATGTAAAAACTTACCTTATCATCAAAAGGATTGTAAAAGGAATTACGTTGGATCTAGTGGAGCCATGGAAATTCAAGGTGCGTCTAACATTTCTCAACTGTCATTATCTTTGCATAATGCCCGATATATTACTTACTTAGGGGATGGAGATTGCAAAGCATTTGATGCTGTTAGAAAGAAAAACATCTATGGAGATGAATACCCAATTGAAAAATTGGAGTGCATTGGACATGTAATGAAGCGCATGGGAACAAGATTACGCCGATTAAAATCTCAATTGAAAGGGCAAATCTTGTCAGACGGTAAGTGTTTAAGTGGAAAAAATCGTTTGACTGAGCATGAAATAGATAACTTACAGTTTTACTATGGATCAGCTATTCGGAGAAATTACACCAGTGTTCAGAACATGCGGCAAGATATCTGGGCCATTTTTCTGCATAAGCTGTCAACAGATGAATATACTCAACATGGTTTTTGTCCTGTTGGTGAAGATTCATGGTGTGGATATAAAAAGTCTGAAGCATCCAATAAGTCTTACAAACATAAAAATAGTCTTCCGGTCGCTGTTGTAGAAGCAATGCGTCCTATATTTAGAGATCTTTCCCATCATGTTTGAAAATATTTGCATGGAAAAACACAAAACCCGAATGAAAGTTTTCATAATGTCATATGGTCACGTGTTCTAAAACAACATTTGTACAGATTGAAACACTTTCACTTGGTGTTTATGATGATGTTTGTTCTTTTAATGATGGTAATGTATCCAAATTAAAAATGCTGCAGAAAATGGGAGTCGAGTCTGGAGAATATTCGGTAAGTGCCATGAAAATTCTTGATAGAGAAAGGTTAATGAGAGCAGTGTATGCTTTTTCTCGAAGAGCGAAGAAAATTAGAAAAAATAAATGAAGAAAAAAAAAAGAAGAAGATAATATTAAAAGAAAAATAAGGTAAAAACCGGCTACAGAGCAGGATCTTTTTGATCAGGTAAAATTTTATACCAAAAGCTACTGTTTGCTAAAAATTTTCTTTTCTAAACTGTGTTTTCTCTTTTCTATAAATCTACTGTATGCATGAACTGGAAATTTTAATTTTATATTTTATATATATTCTTGTGTATACTGAAGTGAAATTTTTAAAAAATTCCTCAGACATTTAGCTAAAAAGCATATGTCGTAACACAGAAAAGGAAAATTTTTATTAAATTCCTTATTGTACTCTGCAAAAATTATTTTTTTAAACAGGCTGATCAATTTTTTTTTAAAAAAATTCACTCCTGTGTAAAGATAAATGTTTATTTAATGCAAAAACAAATTTTAAAGCTTTAGGGTTCAACAGTTTCTTAGTAAAATGTACATAAATATATCTCAAAATGCAATGCCCTTTTTCGTTGCATGAAACTTGTTTACATACCAAAAAATACACAAATTTCATGCTTAAAAACATAAAATCAGTTTTCTTGTTGTTGTTTTGAATACCATTTATGTAATATTTTAAGAATCCTTTTAATTCTGATACTTCAAGAAATTGTGTTTACATGTGAATTTATTCTAATGAAACTTTTCGAAATGTCGTATAATGATGTATTACAAAAGTCATATTCTCATGTATTGACACATTTTCACATGGTATTTAGGATGATTTATAATAATCTTGGATGACAATAATGTATCAGAACAGAAATTCTTCAAAAATTGATGCATAATTTGTGAAAAATGATGCAAATGCTATAAAACATCTCGATAGATTAAAAGTGAAAAATTCTATATATGTATTTTCTGAGAAATCTAAGTAAAAGAAGTAAGTAAAAAGTCTTAAAGGTTATTGAGAATCAGCTAATATTTAAAAAAAATAGTGCAAATACAGATTGTAATTCATAATTTTTTGATGAAGTGACATTTTATAGTAAAACTGCAATTATCTCAAAACGGTGTTTTTAAAAATGCGTGTACCATTTTCTCAGAACTTATTCAACGGAAGCACTTCTAATCTTCACGGAATATTACTGATATCTAACTATATATACTGAAGTGAACTTTTATTAATATTCCCATAATATTCTTGTAAAAGTCAGTTTATCGTGAAAAAAAATGACATTTTTCAAAAAATTCCTAGTGATACTGTTGCGATGAATGTTTTTGAAAAAACTAAACAATATGTTTGAAAAGCTTCCGATAAATTTAAATAAAATATCTAAGTAATATACAGAAAAAATTTTAAGTCTGTACATTTAATAGTTTCTTAGAAAAAGGTACATAAAAATGCTCAATTTAACATTAGCGGGATAGGGGGTACCGACTATTCTTAAATACAGGACACTTTGTCAAATATTGGGATTTGTATAGAATATAAAATCGAAGATGTCCTAAAGCCACATCAGTCGCAACAAAAAACATGTCATCCAAAATAAATACATTTCCTAAAATAAGTAAAGCAACATTTACGTAAGCAACGGTAAATGGATATGCTTTATCTTCTTGTATAGAAGTCAATATACAAAGGAAATGTTTTTTCTGTGTTGGGAATAGAATATCGATATTTCTGTACTGTCTATTCTAATCAATATTTTCTTCGGTGCTTTTCTTTTTGAGAGTTTCAAAGATCATGTACATCAAAATTTCAACTCGAAATAAAATTTATACTCTTATTTCTTTTTTCTAGTTGGAGAAAAAGCATTCCTCATAAGCCTTGAGCCAAAAAAAAAATGAAATAAAAACAGAGAAATGTTCGTGTTGAATTTAAGATTAAAAAAGAACCCAGCAGAATGTGAATTTTTAATAATACATTAAATTAATTTAAGAGAAATTGTTTATCCCTTTAAAAATTTGTTACCACATGAAGGAACTTAGCCACCCAGATGGTATTACGATTATTATCGCTGACTGCTTTGCCGTAAGAGCTGGGTTTGAATTTCGGAGAAGTTTTGGATATTTGTAAATGTATAATGCGTGGGCAGCATGGACACACTCTAAATATTCGTTAAACTGTAAGTCCTCTCAAAAAAGTTCTAAAAGGGAAAGGGAAGTGGGAGACCTTCGGACCACCCCTCCAGGGTGTCCTATCTGAAAACTTGGGTGGAAAGATGCTAAAACATACTGTAAACTGTATGGTGCTTAAAGCTGCGGATAGCGACATACGTAAATTAGCCCCTTGTCATGATGAACTTCGTGGGTGTACATCTAACACCGTCTATCGGCTGGAATTAAAAACAACAATGTGAAGGATTTTGTGAGCTTGTATATCAGCTCTTGTTTTCATGTCTTCACGAAAGAAAAAAATTCACATCGGCTGAGTTGATTTGTTTCATTATTTCATATACTCAGGAATAAATTACAAATGAATAATATCATTTAAGATATTTGATTTTATAATCGATAAGCAGTACCCCTTTCTCGTCAGATAAGTATGGTCTGCAAAAAACAAAAAAGTAATGAAGCTACTCTTATTGCAGAAAAAAACGCAAATTCTCAGTCCCTGCAGACTGGAAATGCACTGAAAGCCCCGACAGAAATGACAAAAACATACTCCGTATTTTATGACCAGTCATAAAGTAAATAATGAGTTTATGTGTGAGAACAACCGAAGTCAATTTTCATTCAAAGTGTAGGTATAAAATTCCAGAATTATGTTCTTACTGTATTATAGAAGCAGAATTTCTTTCCCGAAGCTTGAAATTTATGAAATTATAAAATTTCCGCATGATTGTTCTTGCATTGAACTACATAAATAAAAATGTTTTCCTTAATTCTTAATTTTATTTTTGATATAATTGTATTCAATAATAAATAAAAAAAATACTTGGAGCATTTAAATCATGCACATAACAGCTATAAAATTGATTGCCCCTCCCCTCCTGCACCTGCTGAAAAATACAAAATGGTTTTTTGATAGCAAGGCTTCCTTAGGCTCTTTGATAGTTTAATTAGCTTGTTCTACTTACAAATTGGTTCTTCTGTCGTGAAAGTTTGCATACTCTTAATTTATACAGTTAGCAAAATCAAACATTTTGCACAAATGCCCCACGCACCTTCACAAGATTTTAAGAAAAGCTTCATTTTGTGTACATCATATACGATTTTATCCTTCTATGTATCTCATCAAAACTCAAAATTTCTTTTTCAACAAAAACTAAAATTCCATTATTCACTTATACATAAAATATATGAAGAAAAAATCAATAACTGATTTTAACAAGAAGACGTGTTGCCATGAGAACAAAAAAGGATAGAAAAAATAGGAATTTTACGAAATAACGAATAAAAAATGTCACAATTAGCAGTCCAGTCAAGAAACAGCATTATGGGTGATTTCAAACTTCCTCACAATAACAATTATTTTTTTGAAATTCATCAATTTTTCCAACAATGCGACAGTTCATAACATTGCTTTATTGATAAGCATGTTAAGAGAAAAAATACATGAAAATGCACAGTAGTTTTATTTCCGTGACCGTTGTTTTATTTCGTGTTAGCTAATATTTCGTCTTCAGCGTTTTGCGTTAAACGCATATTTCACTCTCTATATAACATAACTTGGAGTACTTCTAAGCAGACTGACATTAATAATGAAGAGTTCAGTCGCTTATCATATGATACTTTATTCCACGGATTCAACAAGTCGCTCTTTACTCTGAACCATGACTAATCCTTGAACCATGAAGCCGTATTTCAAGCGTCGATTGTGAAAGACTGCCGTTCGTCCATGTGATTAGAGTAAGTGAACGAAAGTCGAAGTTAAAGAAGTAGTTATGCGGTAGGTGGGTTGAGTTGTACTTGTACTGGGCAGGAGATTTACCCCAACTATGTCAGATAAAGGACTGGAGATTCACACATATATATATATATATATATATATTATATATATATAACTTTAGTATTATATAGTAGACAAATACAAAAATATCTTAGTGAAACTCCCATACATATAATATTTAACATAATGCCCACTTAGTTTTTAATCATTTTGGTACAAATGATTCCATAATTATTGCTGTGTTGCAATTTGGTCAGTGATATAATAGTTTTGAATCTGTATTGGGATCCAGAACCTGGTAATAATAACTTTATTGTATACAGATTCATCCTAGTCTACGAATTTTTGAATGTTTTTTTTTAGTAAGTTATATTTTTCTTGTAATGTTTTTCGAAATCTGTCCATTATTTTTAATAGGAATTCGCTCAGTATTATATACAGGAAGGGGAAGGGTAGCTAGCTGTAAAACTGGTTAAATCCCCCTTTTATATAAGTTTTTGATATGTGAGTAAAAATTCAGCATTTATTATAACACTGAAGCATCTATTATAAATTCCAATATATGTTTGTTTCCTTTTTCATTGGTGTCCAAATCATTTCTAAGTCACTAGTAGAGAATAATAAAACTAAAAAAAAATTCTATTTACAATATTTATACTTGAATATATTTTAAATCGTGTACATTGCATATGTGTTGAAAGTATTTTATTCATTTGAGAAGAGAAGATAATAATTAAAAAGTGTTAGCTGTAAAAAATTAAATTGCTAATCTTTTTAAAATATACTTTTTTACACTAATGAACATAGAAGTCATGTCGAAGAATTATTTCGCCTGGATATAATTGACTTTTTTTTTAATCAGCGTGAAAAAAATATGCAATGCAACCGATAGTATTTGGTAGTTTGTTTTGATTAATATATTTTAGAGTCGTAAGCAAAGCAAATTCATTGCAAACCTAATTAATTAATAATATCAGATCGCTTCACTAGCATGAAAAAGAAATGACAGAAGGTATGCTCATACATAAATTATTTTTTCAAGAGCTAGAAGAAATTTAATTACGGAATGCACACAATGAATCATTCACACAGAAAACTCAAGATGGCACTTTTGTGTTTTGAAAATCGGAATAAAGTTATCATGTGTCCGCTATTTTGGAAAAAAAAATAATAAAAAAATATCCTGGGTTTTTTTTTTAATAAAAAATTATGATGATACAGAGGATTTTCTCCTTATCCTCTTAAATATTCTAACATTTTGCTTTTCTTATTTCAAAGACAAAGAAATAATTACAATCTTATAAAATTATTTTACGATGTTGCTGAAGAGTTTTCATTCTTAAAATATTATCCATTTTTTTACTTGGTTTTATTAATTCTAAAAAAATGGTTAATATGACTAATTATTAGACATCGATTTTGATAAATATTTTTTTACACAAAATAAGAGAGCAAAATAAATGATTTTAACCATGTCAGTATTTCATCGAGAGAAGCAATTTAGTGTAAAATAGTATTATTCTCAGTCTAAAGCGTAAATCTTTTAATTATAATGCAAGTAATATTTTACTCATTTGGGAAAAATAAGTAATAAAAATTAATTAAAAATACATTTTTCTCTTTCGCTCTCAAAAAAGAATTTTAATTCTTCAATATTTTTTGAGATGCTATCAGTACTGTAATTTATGCAATTCATAATAATGTTGCAACTTTGGGTGGGGGGAAACAGCTGGCGACTCTAACTAAACCACAATAATACCAAATTTATTAACGTATATACAGAAAAATATTAAAAACTGTTATTTACAGAGATGGAAAAACGCGTGTAAAACAAGCTTTATGGCGTTTCAGGAGCAGATCTCAAGAACAGTACTACTTACAGGAACTCGATTCAGATAAAGTTTATGTCTTATCATAGACAATGCCCGAGCAGATTCTGAACTCGACTGACTTACTACTGAACTCAACTGACCTTAAAATAGCCTCCTGGAAATTTCCAGAATGGTCAAACTCAACACAGATAATACTCGATGGTTCCAGCGCATGAACACTTTTTTGCCAAATTTGACGTCAAAATGACCCCAAAGTCAATTATGTCTCCAATCTGGTAACTTAGTCAACCTCTTGTTTTAGTTTCCCATAATTTTAGTCAAGTTCATGCATGGAATCGAACTTTCCTGTGAAACTAAAGTGGGAAAACAACATACAAGGGCATGTTTTAATATTTTTATGAAGCAGACAATATTTTGACGATAAAACGCAATCAATTGCATTTCCCCCCTTTAATTAGGTTAATAATATTATTCAAAAATAGATTATAAAATACATTTCTTTCAAAGAAGTCTTACGGGAGGATTTTTTTAAGAATATGTTGTGCATTTATGGTTATGGTGCGTCTATGGTAGATCTTCTGGTTAGAAAAAGAAGAAATTATGCTCATATTGTACTTTATTTGTACATAAATAGTTTTTTTAAAACTATTGTCATAGTTTTAATTGAGAACAACCGTTATAGTTCTGAATGTATAAGCACTTTTTAAATCTTCCTTATGCTATGGCGTATTTTTGTAGTTATGATGAAGAAATTTGATATTTAAGTAATTTAATAGATATATAGTACACCTGTATTTTTGGATGAAGAAATTCTCTTCGCGGTTAAGATGAGGAAGAATAAAATGCTGAACAATATATGATAGCAAGTATGATTCCTCCACTGAAATTGATCCAGATTTAGAAGAGGTAGACACTGTTGAAAACAAATCTTTTATATGTAGACACAAAAACATTTGGGAAGAACGTAATTTTAAAGGAGACAATTGTTACCCATCTTATCCACTTTCAAATGAACTTCTTTTTTTAAAGGGGTGGGGAGGGGAGCTATTGCTGGAACAATAAGGGAAAATTTAAAAAAAATCCGAAATTTTTGAATTTGATGAATAGAGAAATTTATTCTTATATATTTAAATTTAAAAAGGCACAGAAAAAAATTGATAAAGGTCCAGTGAAAACTTTGCATTCACTCACGATGAGATTAAAGGAGTGTATAAACAATGCACTGAAAGCCCTTACAAAAAGAACTGGAAAACTAAATTTAAGTGTGAAAAATGAAATAAACATATTGTACCTCCTACTTTTCTTTCTATTTAACTTTTATATACAAATTTTACGGTAAAAACAGAATGTAAACACCCTTGGGTATGACATACCCTGCGCGAGAACTTTTGTTGTTTTTTACGCAAGAATGATGCCGGGTTAGTAATCAAAATATGAAGAAAGAAAAGCAGATACTCGCACAAAATTCCCATATCATATTCCGTAATGTTTTCATTAGTTTAATAGAGATTTTTGGCTATTATATTCCGGGTTTAATTTGAAGTGTGACAAAAAATGCCGTTCCCTTTCAACCATATATTTCATTTGTTCTTCTTAATCCTTTATTGTTTTAGATTACTTTTATGTATTGCTGTTCAGAGAAATATTTCTTATTATTTTCCCTAGGGCTTTTTCTCCAATTGTGAACAACCATTATTGCTTTACGTAAGATAACCTTCATTGACTTTAATTTCTTCTCACTTTTCACACAACACAAAATAGTTATTATTTTCTCACTTCTCACAAAATTCTTCTTGGGAAAAGATGTTCATGGCTGCTAGTAAATACAAAGACCTTTTTTATAAGTTAAACTTTTCAATAGTCATTTCTTAGTTGTTTGATTTGCCTTATTGACTTAAATTCAAACTAAGCGCTAACACAGTGATTCTCAAACTTTCTCTACTTGCGACCCAATTTTCAACCATAATTTTCATCACCCCCCTCCCCCTCCATACAATGACAATGCATTGAATTCAATAGTAATTTACTTTGACGCACAGCTACAATATGACTTTAATTATAAACCGTACAAATTATCCACATATGTATTAAATTTTCTATATAATTTTATGAAATGCCCCCTCATAGGTGCACTGGTAATTAATAAACTTGTTCTTAATTTAGTACTGTTAAATTAATTATTAAATGCTGATACATTTATAAGTGTATTATATGAAAGTAAACGTGTATTTTTTTATTATGTCTGAATGTATTTTTATTTGCTTCCTTTCAGTAAATTAATATTTTTCTTAAGTAATCCTTTGTTTTTGGCACTTCAATATATTCACCTCCCCCTTGTAGGTAACATGCCTCCCTAGGATGCGCCCCACAGTTTGAGAAATGCTGTGCTTAGTTAAAAGGCATAATCTAGGTTATTATATACAAATACTACATTAGTATCGGAAAATATATGAGAAAAAAAGTGTAGGAACTGAAAAAAATGTACTCAATGGTTGATAAGAAAGATAAAAAATGAGGAAAGAATGCTAACGTGTCCCAAGAGTTATTTGATTTGTGTTTAAATTGTGTTACATATTTTCCTTATTTTCCATTTAAAAAATAAAAATAACATTTTAGAGAAAAAAAAACTGATTGGGTAAATTTTAAATAAAAGATGAGTATATTATGTTTAAAAAACATGTATGGCTAATTTTATTTAGTTTGTTAAAAATACCTGGATTACAAACGAAATACTATTAAATTGCAGGAATGAAAATTTAGTAGCATTCAAATAGTTATTTAAAATAACTAATACCTGTTAAATTACTTAACCCGTTCAGGACCATGATCACATATATATGATCACGCGTTTCTTCCTCCAGGGCCCACGGTATCAAATATGTGATTGCGTTTTCCCTGCTATGAGGCCCCACCGGTGTTATTTGTGTTTGGCATGTTTCTCAAACACACAACTTTTTCAAGCCTTATAGAGGGCAGTTTAGGTCCATTTTTCTTCGAATAATGTTCCGCAAAACTTTGAGCTTCAATATGTACTTTCGGCTTCAAGTTTTTTTAATTATAGATCCGGGATATTTATGAATGTAAACAAGTGCACATGTTTAACTTTTCCGAGAGAATCGGGCTTTTAAGGGTTCGGGATTTATTGCGTTCTCGACTTTTGTTTATATTTTGACTAAATTTTAAAAAATGGAAAGTTTATTATTTAATTGGGCTTCATACATACATAAAGAGTTCTTTTTTTTTATTAAAATGAAATCCTTTTCTTTAATGTAATTATTTATTTTTTTAAAAAAATATAGTAAAAATATTTGTACTGTGTATTCAGATATTACCAATGATAGTAAATTGTAAATTTTAGTGTATTTTATTGTATTAAAGATTTTATACGAGTTTTTAAATAAAATAAGCTTAGCAGTAAAATTCTCCCTGTTCCATGCGTGCATATTCCCTCGGAAAGTAAGTAACCTCGGGGTATTTGGAAACGTTTATTTCTCCGTTCGCCGGTCCTGAAGAGGTTAATCAAAGCTTTAAAATATATTTAAGTACTTACTTTTCCAAATCAAAGGTTGGATTCGAGTTCCTCGCTCCAAAATACATATAGGAGGCCAGAAGGATTCCCAGTGGTACTTGAATTTTTAGTAGATATGATATAAATTTTGTAAACTATAATTTGGATTCGAGTTCTTTGCATCGAAATAAATAAAGCTCACACACTTCTTGATGCTGTTTTTTCAAATTTGTTTTTTTTTACGGACGCTTATGTCTGAGATAGCGCGCGTATCAACTCCAGCTGCTTTATCAGAAAAACTGCCAGGGCAATTTTCAGTGGTGTTTGAATTGTTTAGCAGAAAATATATGAATTTTCCCAATTAAATGTTTGATTCGAGTTCCTTGCATGTAAATACATATAGCACCAACATTTCTTGAATTTTTTTTTCTAATTTGATATCATTACGGACAGTTAATTCTGAAATTGTGTATCAGCTTCAGTTGGTTTTAGCAGGAAAAATGCTGGAAAGAATCCCATTGATACTTGCTTTTTTTCGAAGAAATTATATGAATTTTGTCAATTAAAGGTTGGAATCTATTTTGTTGGTTAGAAGCGCATATAAATCACACAATTCTTAAAAATGTTTTTTTTTTTTTAATTCGTCTTCTTATGGACGGTTATGTCTGAGAAGGTGCCTCATTACAGTTGCTTTTTGAAGGAAAAATGTCAGGATGATTCTCTGTTACTTGCGTTTTTTAGAGAAAATTACGTATATAAATTTTCCGATATAAGGATTTGATTAGAGTTTCTCTTGCACGAAAATTCATATATCTCACGCATTTCTTGAAAAGACTGTTTCAGTTTTGTTATTTTATGGCGGGCACGTCTGAGACTGTGTCTCAGCTTCAATTGCTTTTAGCAGGAAAAAAAGGATAGAACAATTCCCATCGACACTTGCATTTTTGGTAGTAATTATATTAACTTTGTCAACTAAATGTTCGTCGCTCGAATCACATTGAATTACACATTTCTTAAAGCTGTTTTTTGAAATTTGTTTTTTTTTTACGGATGGTTATGTCTGACATTCTGTCTCTGCTTCATTTACTTTTATCAGGAAGAATGTCATCACGATTCTGAATGATACTTTATTTTTTTGGTAGAAATTTTATGAATATTGACAAGTAAACTCTATATTTAAACTCCTCGCTTTCAAACACACATAACTCACACAATTCTTGATTATTTTTTTTCAAATTTGTTTCTTTGGGATGACCATGTCTGGCATTGTGTTTCAATTCCGGTTGCTGTTATCAGGAAAAAAGCCAGAAGGATTGCTAGTGGTACTTGAATTTTTTGGTAGAAATTATTTGAATTTTGTAAATTAAAGGTTGGATTAATGTTCCTCGCAACAAAATACACGTAGATTACACTTTGTTGTAAATTTTTTTTAATTTGTTTTCTTACGGATGGTTACGTCTGAGATTTTGTCTCGGCTTCAGCAGGAAATATGCCAAAACGAATCCCATTGGTACTTGCTTTTATTTTGGATAAAATTGTATGAATTTTGTTTCTTAAAGGTTGGATTCAAGTTTGCCACTCCAAAACACATATAAATCACTTAATTCTTATATTTTTATTTATTATTTTTACAGATGTTATGTTTGAGATGGTTTTTCGGCTCCAGTTGCTTTATCAGGAAGGAGGCCAGAACGATTCCCAATGTACTTGAATTTTTTGGTAGAATTTACATTAATTTTGCCAAATGAAGGATTCAAGTTCGTTGCTCCAAAACATACAAATCATAAAATTTTTAAAATGTTTTTTTGAAATTTACAGCAGTATTATCAGGCATGATGCCAGAACGTTTATCATTGGTACTTGACTCTTTGACAGACATTACACTGGTGTGCAAAAATTAAGGACGAGACGGTTTTTTCAATATAACTTTGTACAAAAGCATTCCAAATCAACACATTTAATACCGTAAGATCCCAATACGTAAGGACATGAGTAATGTAAGCAACACTTACTAAAAGAGAAATCACAGGGATAAAAAGAAGCTTTATTGAAAAAGCAGCATGGAGCGCAATGCGACTGAAGCAGAAACATCACTGTGATGGTGTCCAGCAAGAAATATCCGGTCTTTAGTAGGGGATATGATCTCCCCTGACTGCTAGGCAAGTTTCACAGCGTCTGCCATGCTGAGAATGAGGGTGTCAATGAGTTGTTCAGGCATTGCTGCCCATTCGTCTTGCAGCGCCAATCGAAGCTCTGGAATCGTTACTGGTGGTAAGGTACGAGCTGCCAAGCGTCTGCCTAGAAAATCCCATACATGCTCGATGGGATTGAGATCCGGAGATCGTGCCGGCCAATCCATACGTTCAATATCCTCACTCTCTAAGAGCTGTTTGGCAGCTACTGTGCGATGACATGGTGCATTGTCGTCCATGAAAAGGAACTGCGGACCCATAGCGCCTCTAAAAAGACGCACATATGGAAGAAGAATCTCGTTACAATAACGGGTCCCGTTGACTGAACCTGCGTCGAAGATGTGAAGGTCTGTACGACTACCAAGCATGATGCCTCCCCAAACGAGAACACCGCCACCTCCATACCTGTCCCTTTCAATGATGTTCGAGGGATGATTGCGGCTTCCCCGCTCTCTCCAGATGAGTATGCGATGAGAATCGCTACTCAGACTGAATCTGCTCTCATCTGTAAAGAGTACTCGTCCCCATTCATTGTCTCTCCAATTCAGGTGTTCCCGGCACCACAGAGAACGCCTTCTCCGATTGGCAGGCGTTAGAGGTACACACCGTACAGGGTGTCGTGCAAACATACCACCACCGTGCAGTCTTCTGGCCACGGTAAAACGCGATATCGGTCGTCCAGTCGCCTGTGTTGTGTGTCTAGCGATTTCTCCCGCTGTCTTCCGGCTGTATCTTCTGGCCTGTAAGGCAATATACCGGTCATCTGCGGGTGTGGTTCTTCGTGGACGACCACTACTGAACCCCTGGATAGCTGTTCCTGTAGTTTGAAATTGTCTCCAAAGTCGTGAAACGATGCTGTGAGCAATTCCGAACTCTGCAGCCACACTTGTCACACTGCGACCTTCCTCCCACTTCCCAATGATTCGACCTCGGGTAAAAGCATCCAGATGTCGTCTAACAGATTGATTATTCGCCATTTCTCGCTGAGGCAGCAACTCGGTGTGATTTTAACTGCTATACGATGTGCAATCTCTTTGCCAGAAATACTAATCTTACACCGACAACATGCTTTACTACTCAGACACTCCCCCATTACGTCTACCTGCATATCTGCGCATGTGCTACCGTACATCACCTCACTTAATCTCCTGATTGGTCTTTCTGTCCGCTCTGCCTCTTCGTTCAGCTGATATGCTAATTTTTCGACTTCGTCCTTAATTTTTGCAAACCAGTGTATATTAATTTTATCAATGAAAGGTTAAATTCGATTTCGTCGATCCAAAACACATAAAAATCATACGATACTTGATTTATTTTAAAAATGTGTTTCCTTGCCGACAGTCGTGCTTGAGATTCTGTCTCACGCTTAGGTTGCTTTCATCAGGAAGAAAGCCAGAAAGAGATTCCCTGTAAAACTTGACTTTTTGGTAGACAATATATTAATTTTTAAAAAAGAGGTTAGATTCAAATTCCTTTCATCAAAATACATTTACAGATCACACATTTTTGTAAGAATGTTTGTGAAATTTGTTTCTTTACGGATAATCATCTGAGTTTGCGTCTCCGCTCCAGTTGCGTTATCAGGACATAGGTCAGAACAATTCCAAGTGGTGCTTGAATTTTTTGGGAGAAATTATATTATTTTTGCCAATTAATGGTTGCATTTGAGTTTTTCTCTCTGAAATGCATATTAATTAAACATTTCTTAGAAATTATTTTTCATTTTTTTTCCTTTACGGATGGTCTCGTATCTCATATTACGTCTCAAGCATTTCACGTATTTACTTCCTCCTTATACAAGCTGTAAAAATTCTCCTCAACCTCACGTGGTTACTGTTTCTCTTATTGTACTTTTACCCCGCCACAAGGGTTGAAAAGAACATTTCCTCTTTTAAATAAATTCGGGGTGAGCAATTGCAAATTGCAAAGAGTGCGGTCAGCTAAAATTTGTATGGGAGGTCAAAATCCATAAAAAGTCTAAACTAGCTTTCATGAATTGTTTCATCCCGGGTCGTTCCCGGGAACTCCCGGGAATACACACAAAGTACAGAAATTTTTTTCTCATCCCGGGAACCCAAGAGAGCGACCATAGTTCGAGCTCTAAAGCTACTACAAAGTTAACCAAGACTTAAAGTTCATTGTTTTTTAGCAACTCTGACATAGTAAATGGAAACTACGATTTCTCATCAATGTTGCAATGAACATCTTTATAAATGGATCGAAATAAAGCTACTTCTAAATCTCCGCCTACTCTGAACTCACAGAGAAAATAAATCTTCCACGACTCTTTACAATACCATTCATGCTTTAATGGAGATAAACAAAATATAATAGACGAAAAAGACGATATTCGAAGTTTAATTTGATAAAATAGTCTGGTAAAAATAAATATGTACTATTTTACTCAACGTAAAAATCTAAACATTACTTTGAAAATCCCTATACAAAAATACTTTTGTTATAGAAATATTAAATAAGCTCACAAAAATTGTAATGTATGTGATCAGTCACCACCTAATTTTAAATTAAGTATTTTTAACATTGGTTGTGTACAAATCAGATAACATTTTTATTTTAAAAACAAATCTTACACTAAAAGAAGTGCTATTCTCATATGAGACAATGATATTTAATCTAAGCATCATACATTTTACTAAACCAAAAAAACCTCTTGTTGCCCCATTAAACAGTTTAAGTCTCTTAAATTGCTTACATCAATGCTAATTAATTCTTAGGAAAGAAATCTCTTTTCTTCTGGGCGAAACAATTAGAAGTTTTGACTTCAGAGATATAATGGGCCTTAGAAGAGAAGTTAAAATAAATTAAAGTCAACAAAACGCTTCCTAAATAAGTCACAATAGCTCCACGAAAGATGAGCATTTTAATGAAGTCACATGAATTAGAAACTTACTCACAGGTAAGGATAAATTTATAATCACAAATGTGTCTGATCTTTTTTTTTTTTCATTTAAAAAATAAAAGTGCGATGTATTTTTTATAATAAAACAAAGAACATTCATTGAAAATATAGAGAAATGTCTGAAATTTAGTTTTAAAACGGCCATCTCAAGCAGTAATTAATGAATAATAATTATAAATGTTTGCGGAAAGTTTTCTTATTTTTTTCAATGGAAATGCATGACCAGATTTGTTATTATTATCAAATTAATTAAGTACTTAATGCTTGTTGAATTATTTGAAATTACTTCAAAAGAAAATGATTGTTAAGAAATAATATGGTAAAAACATCAGCAAAAAATAGTGGGCGTGCGTTTCTATAAGCGTGCGTGTGTGTGTGTGACTTATATATTTTTGAGTTTAAAGTTTCGTTAAGCCATTTTAACCATGTAGGTTGACATTAAAAGAATTTTTGTTTATGAGGAGGTAAAATTCCACAGAGATCCTTCAAAGTCAATGTCAGAATTCGAGTTTCCGAATAGTACATAAAACTCACATTTACTGATTGGGATGTCTGAAAGAGTAATTTGAAATTAATTGAACAAAAATTTCTCTTCCAACTTTTTTTCTGACCAAAAAATTGAGCAGAAAGTAAGGCTAACATAGATAGTACACAAGATAAGAAACAATTAGAAAAATGTGTTTGCTTCTGGTAGAGTTACCAGAAATAAAACAATCGTCAATAGCGTCCAGCTTTTAACTTACAGCAATTTCATTGGAAAATATTTCACCCATTTTACCGCCTTGGCAACATTTCTCCCTCATGGCAACATGACTGAATGTTACAGACTTTTTCTTTCAAATTCGGCTCACATGCTGGTTACAAATTTTGGGTACTTTTTTAGCTTTATACTATAACACGGATTGGATTGTATTCTTAAATATACAGTTTATAAGTCACGGAAACTTTAATATAATTTTACATATTAAATGCAATTGTATTTGTATTATAACTAAAATTTCTTATGCGATCTTGCGATCGACTATTTTCCAAGTAGCAAAAAAGGGTTATTTATTTACTTACTAATAAATAGCTTCATACCGACTAATTCAAAAGGAAAATGGGTGTTCAACATTTTAAATAAACTACTGACAGTATTTAGAGAGTTTGTATAGTAATTAATAACGAAAACATTGCTTTAGACAAATATTGGTTTTTCCTTAATAAAATACTTTTTACTGAAGAATAAAACTGAATGAATGGCTTTGCATTTTGGACAATTCGATGTGAAACTATCTGAATTTCAAATCGTTTAAGGCTAGTTGTTGAAATTGCTAAGGGCTGAATTTTTCAAATGAAAAAGTTTAAATACTGTATTAGTTAACCATCTATATTTAATCACACAATAATCTTTGGTGTTAGAGATCTGCAATTAATCAATATAAAAAGTATCCAGCTTTTTTTTGATAATTCTGATGACTATTTTCATAAGAAATCAAACGGATTTTTTGTAAGTTTTTTTCGCTGACTAGTTCACATTTCAATCATTTTTGTATTTGTAAAAAAGTTATATGTTATAAAAAACATTTTTTAAAAAAAAAATAAGCGTTTAAAATTTGAAACCGAATTTTAATTTCTTTATTATAGAAAGTTTATGCTTCAATATTGAAATGTGTTTTTTTTAAAAATATTGCAACGTTTTTCTATTGCAATATTGTAACGAGTTCCTATTTCAGAACTATAACCTGTTTCTTATAATTCAGCATTTTGTTTCAGCTTCAGCATTATAACATGTTTCTAATTAAATATTGTAATATGTTTCTATTTCAATATTGTGATGTGTTTCTATTTCGATATATTTATATTGAAACTTGTTTCTCTTTCAATATATTAATACTGTACCTTGTATCTCTTTCAATATATTACAATTCTGCATGTCTCTTTCAATATTGCCATATGATTTTATTTTAAATATATATCAAATATGTATAAGTGTTTCCGAATTGTATCTAATAACTTTATATCTAATATCTTTAATTATTTAATTGTATCTATATCTCTATAATATTTTGCACTGCTGGCCACCGTAAATGCAACACCAAGAAAGACAGGAGATAGCACAACAAAATTTATTTTGTAGATAACAAATTGACCAAATATCAAATCATTAAATTTATAGACTTCTGTGAAGTGGGGTTCCTCAGTAGCCAGAGTACCGCCATTGTTGAAGATCACCGCTGCCACATGCCTCGGCATTAATTCAAAGAGACGCTGCATGTGTTCTTGGGGTACAGCAGACCAATCTGCTTCCAAACGTTGTCAAAGTTGATGTAGTGTAGCAGCTGGGGGTGTATTCTGGGTCAATCGTTGAGCAACCATGGACCACATGTTTTCCATCGGCGAAAGTTCCGGAGAGCAAGCCGGCAGGGAAGCAATTCAATCTGGTGATTGACGAAGAACCTTTGGACAATGCGTGCCACGTGTGGTCCAGCATTATCCTGTTGAAATATGGCTGTGACCAAGCCATGAAGGTAAGGAAGGGCAACTGGCTCCAACACCTCGGAGATGTAGCGCTGGCTGTTAAGGGGTCTAAGGGGTGTTAAAAAAATTTTTTTCGAATTTTCGAAAAAATATATCTTGTTCTTCATTTTTTTCTGAACATTTTGATACTAACCACGTGACAATACTCTAAAACTTCGAAAGTTATTCAAAAATTGCAAACAGCAATTTAGTCTAACAACTTTTAAATGGACAGATGCCACGCCCATTTATTTTTAAATTTATGCATACCTTTCATTTTTCTGTTTTAATAAGCCTCATGAATATTTTAAGCGCTTGAGTTGATCAGAAGGAAGCCTGCAACTCAACACATTCATTCTGCGTGTTTTGATTCTGTTGTGTTTCTTTAGTACACGTTTTTTTAAAACGCTTATCTAAATCGAAGATGTGTGTTGTTTTATTCTGAAAAAATCGTTGGGCAATCGCCCCAACAAAAGATTTAGTGGATATAATATTTAAAGGTAAGTGACTCACATGTTACAGATATGAAAGATACGAGGAAGTGTGCAGAATTGAAAAGTACAAGTAAGTGTGCCGAAATGAAAAATGCTTCTAGTAAAAACTTTCAGGAATTCAGACTTCATTAAAGTCAAATCTTGTTAAGGTAAGTGAAAACTTCAAAGAATATCGTGTTTTTGATTTTATTTCAACCTTTAGCTCTATTTTGTCAGTATCATGCTGTTTAAAATGTCATAAACCATTAACAATTAATGAAAAATCCACTCGTGGTTTATGTTCGAATTTGAAATACATTGAAAAACTGTGGGAGTATTTGTACTTTTTCAAGCTGTGAAAACATTGGAATAAAAATAATGCTCCAAAATTAACAGAAGATCTTTAGCAATGAGATGCATAGGTCAAGGTTTAGAGTCATTAAAAACTTTTTGTTCTGTAATGAGTTTCCTAATCCGTTGAACATCATATGATGTATTAATAATAAACTTTCACTTGTTATGAAGGAAGTCGCCGAAGAAAGCATGAACAGGGCACTGTCGAAGAAAATTCTTCGTTTACCTGATAACATTTTAACGGTAAGTGGTGATGGGACCTGGAAGACGAGAGGACATTCATCGTTGATTGGAGTATGTTTCTAATGGGGCCGAAACAGTAAGGTTTTTGGATAGGGAAGTGTTGTCCTCATTTTGCAAATGAAGCGACAGTTATAAAGGGGTAAAGTTTGGTATCAAGTACAATAAATGGAAAAGAGCGCATAAGATTTCACGTAGAAAAATTATTCTGGCTCTGCTGGTAAGATGGAGGTTGACGGGATGTTGAGGATTTTTAATCGATCAGAAAGCTTCACAACCTGAAATATTCGAACTACATAGGAGATGGCACCAAAACATTCAATGCCCTTTCTGAAAACAATCCATACGGCGATGACCATCTTATTCAGAAAATGAATGTGTAGGCCATGTGCAAAAGAGAATGGGTACAAGGCTTAGGAAGCTTAAATTAGTATATGGTAAGAAGAAATTATCTGATGGTAAAACTATAGGCGTAAAGGTAGGTAACTGATAGTTTAATTGATAAACTTGCGCATTACTATGGTAATGCTATTCGATGCATTCTACTAGTGTAAAGGAAATGCGGGAAAGCCATTTGGGCTGTTTGGGGTCATTCTTGCAGCACCGATGATGATCCGATGCACTGATTTTGTCCTACAAATCCAAATACATTGTGTAAGTATATGCCGCAATTAATAATAATTTACAAAATTATAAACACAAACCCTCAGTTGCGAAAGCTGTTCGAGATGTTAATTAAGCCTGTATTTGCCGACTTATCTCATCTGGCACTCCTGAAGAAATGCTTAGGAGGTAAGACACAGAATCCTAATGAAAGTTTAAATTCATTAATCTGGAAGTTTTGTTCGAAGACGATTGATTCTAGCCTTCAGATTGCAGAGATTGCTGCAAATCTAGCAACCAGCATTTTTAATGATGGAAATCAAATACTTATTATTTTTAGAGAAATTTGGCTTAAAAATTAACAAAAATGTTTGTGTGTCCCTGGCTGAACGTGACAATCGTCGAATCTTACGTCAAGAAAGAGGAGCTCAGCGTCATCGTTTGAAGCTTCGAGAGATAAAAAAATTAAAAAGAGTACAGAAATTGAGCTGTTTGAGCAACAGGAAGGCATATCCTATGATCCTGGAGCATTTTAGCATGTAAGTTTAAAATTTATTTTTCAATTCATTTAAAACTTAAAGCCTTTTTCTCAGTTTGTGTTTTTTCACTTAGCGCATGCGTTTCAAAAACATCATACTTGTCATAAAACTACAGAATTATAAACTCTATAATCTTTAATCCTAGCTATTTATAGTATACATATTGTAATTTTGAAAAATCAATTAAATTTTGAAAAAATTTAAAAATGTACTTTTTATTTTTAAAAATATTATTTTTATTCTTATATCTAATCGCTACCATCTAATAAGGATATATTTGACTTTATAAATCAACTTATTGCTAGTAATTAGAATTATTATTTCAGAAAATATCATGCGCGTCGTAAAACTTACTATTTGTTTCTTACAAAAATTTTTCTATTTATGTGCTATTATTTTTAAAATTATGATTATATTTTAGACATTTTATACTTTTTTGAAACTTATTCCTTTATAAAAAATGTGAAAGAATCAAATTATTCATTTTAACCTCAAAGAATTATTTCTAGTCGAAATTGTTCATATTTGTGCTCTCGAAACATTTTTAACACCCCTGAGACCCCTTAA
>BMAO01011069.1:0-35643 GCA_019973975.1 Trichonephila clavata | reverse complement strand
CTTTAATGATTCGAGACCATACGTCTGCTAGGCACGCAGCCTGACCTCAACTGGCGTTTCCCGCCGAAGTTCTTTCTTACAACCCAAATGGCGGCGCCTTGGCGCTCGCCAAGTTGACAAAAAAAATACAAATGGTAAAGGCGGCCTTAACATTCCCGCCCGGCCTTGAAATGTAGATTTCAAACAATTCATGTAAAATTTAAAACAAACAATTCATAAAGATTTGATTACAATATTAAAAGAAATGATAAACGTACAATATAAGGATACAATATAAGAATACAATACAAGAAACATACAATTTTTTATGAGTAAGATTAATTACAATCAGTTTTTCAATGGGCAGCACACATATCTTAGAAACACTTCGTTCTGAATACCTGTGGCAGTTTTGACTACAACTACTCTTACTTTACTATCTGAGCCACAAATTATTTCAATAATTCTTCCTAGTTTCCATTTACATGGTGGGGGATATTATCCTCCACTATCAGAACCATATCATTTATTGCAACATTTCTTTTTTCCCAGTACCATTTTGTGCACTGTTGCAGATTACTGAGATAGTCCGTTTTCCACCTTTGCCAGATATCTTGAACAATTTTTGTAGTTAACTGCCACCGAGACAATCTATTTATCTGAATGCCTAACAAGTCTGGTTGAGGAATAGTGGTCAAAGAACGCCCAATTAAAAAATGTCCCGGAGTCAAAGCCTGATAGTCGTTTGGATCGGATGATAAGGGTGAAATGGGTCTCGAGTTAAGCACTGGCTCAATCTGAGCTAAAACTTTTGAAAGTTCCTCATGTGTCAAATGCGCATTTCCCACAACACGGTGTAAGTGATATTTTACAGATTTGACACATGATTCCATAAACCTCCAAAGGTTGGTGACCTAGGTGGGATGAATTTCCATGAAGTACCTTCCGAAGCAAGAAAAGAGTTAATCTGGGCGTTTGAATTCATTTCTAATTGAGAAAGTCTTTTAATTTAGCATTAGACCCCAACAAAATTACCTGCGTTATCTGAATAAATAAAGGCACTTTTGCCTCTTCTCGAAATTTTTTTTCAGATAAGCAATGAAGGCTTCGGAAGTAAGGTTTGTCACTAATTCTAAATGCATTGCCTTAGTGACACACAAAACATACAAATATAGCAATATATACTTTATAAGAATTATTCCTTCTCTGGTTTTTATTTTTTATTAAAAATGGGCCACAGAAATCTACTCCTACACGATTAAAGGGGGGAGACCATGTAGTTCTCTCTTTAGGGAGAGTTCCCAAAATCTGGGTTTCTACACAAAGTTTGGCTTTAAAGCAAACAACACACTCGTGAACAATTTTCGTAGCTATATTTCTGCCACTAATGGGCCAGAATCTATGTCAAACGCTGCGCAAAAGGGACTGCGGTCCAAGATGATAAAATTTTTATGAAAATGCAACATTAAAATATATGTAAATTTGGATTTAGTTGGTAAAACAATAGGATATTTTGTTCCATAATCTAAGTCGGAATTGCTCAATCTGCCCCTACGCGAATTATTCCCTTGTCATCGATAAATGAATTTAAAGATTTCAATTTACTGTTACTAGACACTGGCTCACTTCGTTTGAGCCTTTTTGAAATCGTCTGAAAATTCTCTTACCTGAACCATTCTAACTAAACATTGCTCAGCATCTGTAAGTTCTTCCGAAGTTAAAGGTCCCGTGCGCTTACTATAGAGATTTTTGGCATTCCTAGAAAACCTTAAAACAAGACTAAAAATATGAATTAGTTTCAAATAATTATTAGTCAAATTTAACCAATTATCTAAAACAACAGAGTCTAATGTCAATTTTTCAGAGTCTTTTTTCAGTTCTTTTGATAAAATCATCATTTTTAGGATCTAAAGTTATTTCACCATTGGGAAGAGAGTGACAAAATGTGTTTGGACCTTTCCACCACAATTTCACAGTTCACAAGATTTTCAGCACTAAGTCCTCTTGACACCAAATCACTGGGATTCTGCTCTCTGTGTTGCCAACAATAAGATTTTGTAATTTCTTTTATCTGTGACGCTCTGTTCCCTACAAAGGTTTTTAACAGCCAGGGATCAGTCTGCAACCAGCCTAACACAATCGTTGAGTCTGTCCATAAGTACACACCATCAAACTCTAATTTTAAAGATGCGTTCACCTTTTTCACAAGTTTTGATAGTAAAACCACTGCACAAAGTTCCAAACGTAGAATGCTGATGCGTTTGATTGGAGCTATTCTACTTTTACTGCAGATCAACCTCATCGATGACTGTTCAGATGAATTTGTACAACGAAGATAAATAGCTGCAGCAAAGGCTTTTTCAGAGGCATCTGAAAAACCATGCAGTTATAAGGACTTGAAATTTTCATTAAGAACAAAACGTTGCACCTTTATTCCTTGAAGAGCCCTTAGGGTGAAGACGAACTTCTTCCAGTTTCGTATTTCATTTTCTAACAAGGGCTGATCCCAATCTCTCTTGACTAACCAAAGAGCTTTCATGAATAATTTCGCCGTGACAATGACAGGGCCTAACAGACCCATTGGATCGAAAATTCGAGCAATGTGTGATGATTGACCTCTTTGTCCACTCTGAATTGTTGGTTGGATCGCTAACTGAAAATTCGAAAGTATCGTGCTTCGGGTTCCAGATTAATCCGAGAGTTTTTACTTTTTCTTCATCTCGATCAAAATGATATTCCTGGGCTTCATATGGAAGTTCTTGCAACATAACTTTACAATTTGATGACCATTTATGAAGCTTCATACCAGCACAACTGAGTAATTCAATGAGCTGTTTCTGAACTTCTTTTCCCCTTTCAATGTTGCTTACACCTGACACTAAGTCGTCGACATAGAAATCAGACTCTAAAATTTCTGCAGCTACAGGAAACTTTTCTCGATTATCCATTGCAATTTTCTGTAGCGTTCTAGTAGCTAAGAAGGGAGCACTGGTTGTTCCATAAGTAACAGTGTTTAGTTTGTATGTTGAAACTGGTTCATTTTTATCGCTTTTCCACAGGATCCGCAGATAATCTCTTTGATCTGGAGTGATTAGAATCATTCTATACATCTTTTCGATATCGGCAGTAATAGCAATAGGTTGTTTTCTAAATCTGATTATGATCGAAAAGAGTTCATCTTGAATTATTCCACCGTTCGCTTGTAAGGAATTGAGGGACCTGCCCTTAGACGTAGGACAAGAAGCTTGTAGACTACTCTTAATTTTGTACTACTTTTCTCTGGACGATAAACACCGTGATGAGGTATATAATAAGTTGTATCGGGTTAAACCTCTTCTTCAACCCTTGTCATATGGCCCAATTGTTCATATTTTTGCATAAAGTTTTGATACAACGAACAAAGTTGAGGATTTCTGTGGAGTCGGTGCCAAAGTGAATTTAGGCGTCGCCAAGCTGTCTCTTTAGATTTACCTAGTTTTGAGGGATTTTCCTTGAATGGGATATTTACAGCATAACGACCTGTCTCGTCTCTAGAAAATGTGTTTTTAAAGTGATTTTCACAAAAAAGTTCCTCCTTATTCTTTAATTCTTTCACTTCCTCAACAGCTTCCATTTCCCAAAACCGAGAAATTGATTCCTCTAAATTTACTTCATTTCTTGATAAAAAACAACTTTTAATGGGTTGGCTAATTGGAAGCTTTCCCGTAACCAAAAACCCAAAAACTGAGCCTTGTAGAACAATAGATTCACCAATTTGCATTTTTTCATACTTTAAAATTCTGAAAAATACTTCGGCTCCTAATAGCATATCCACCTTACCAGGTTTGAAGAATTCTGGATCAGCTAACTGAATACTCTGAGGCAATTGTTTATCAGAAATATTTAATGCAACTGAGGGGGTCAAATCAGTTATTTTTGGAATCGCCAAAAATTCTAATTCCGCGTTAAACCTTTCATTTTTGTTGGAAATAGTTCCATAAACCCTAGATTTAACTGTCTGCACACTCTCATTAATGCCCGAAACCGGAGCATAAATTTTTTCTCTTTTTAGTTTTAAAAAGGTCGCGAATTCGGAAGATATCAGATTTATTTGACTGGCTGAGTCTAAAATTACTCTACATTTAAACTTATCCCCACAACAATTCTGAAGGAACAGAACAGCTGTGCTCAGTAATACAGTGGAATTCTCCCTCGTTGTATTGCTCAAACTTTGTAACGGTGCCTGCAAAGAGTAAACATTTTGTGGTTGTGTTAGTGAGTTTTCTTCACGCATAGTTAATTCATTTTCCGTATTCAATTGATCTTGTGGAGGTAATCTGTCGGGTGTCCTCGTTTGATTTATGAAGAAGCGTGTTGTGTTTTTCCCCGCACACATTACACATACATTTTGATTTACAGGCAGAATAATAATGCGAATTGCGCAAACAGTTCAGGCAAAGTTTATGCTTTCGAGCAAAATCATACCTTTGAGAAACATTCATATTTTGAAAAGAGTTACACTTGTTTAAAAAATGAAAACCTTTTCATAAAATACATTTTACAGTTTCACTTGAATTAATTACTAATGATTTAGGTTTAAATGGAATAGGAGAAATTTTATTTGGTTTCATAAGAGAATTAGAATTTCGGTTAATACTTTCAAGAACCATACTTCTTTTTTCAACAAATTCAAGAAATTCATCTAATTTTGGAATATCTGTAGATTTTAAAATTGATTCAAATAATTTCCTGGTTTCTTTATCTAACTTAGATAATAATATGTTTACTAAAATAGCATCTGAAAATTCATTTCTAGTGAATTTTAAACCTTTTAACGACCTTAAGTTCTTTTTAACATTGTCTACAAAATAACGTAATTCTCTGGCAGTCCATGCTGAAGTTTTTCTTGATTTATAATTGCTAGTAAATGCATATCAAAAATCGCGCGTTTGTTTTCATATCTTAATGTTAAAGCTTCAAGCAATGCTTCTCAAAAGTGTCATCGCTGCTTTCAATATGCTTTGCGTGACCTTTAAGAGCGGAGCGTAAATAATAGAGTTTTTGCGAATTTGTTAGTTTTCGTTATAAGAAATTAAATTGTCAAATTGATCTTTAAATGTACTCCATTCTTCATACAAACCTCTAAATTGCGGTAAAGGAATTTCTGGTAATTTTATACTAGTTTGTCTGCTTTCATTTACAGACAGAACATTATTTTCTTTAGAAATAACTTCCGACACTGAAACATTTTTTGTATTATCAAGTTCAGAGAGTAAGAAATGAAATCTTATCTCTGTTTTATGAAGATCTTCTAATTGTTCCAGCTCATTTTCAGTCTCTGATAAGTCGACGTCCGCTGGAAGGCTGTAATAATCCTTTCTGAGGCTCTCAATCTTCTCTCTCAGAGCGGAGATATTGTTTAATTGTAACTTCACTTCTAACAATGAAGGAGACTGTTCACTTCCCGTTCCGAACAGTTCCCCCTTTTTCACCTTAGCTTTCAAGGCGCCTCGTAATCTATTCAAAGTTGTAATTTCCATCCTGTTGGACTTTTCTAGTTCGAAATTAAAATAAACTAATTACTCTCCGGTCGACTCGACCAAATCAAGGAGAGACACAAATAAATTTAACTAAATAAACAACAATGGACTGTATTTCCTAAAAAACTTTAATGATTCGAGACCATACGTCTGCTAGGCACGCAGCCTGACCTTCAACTGGCGTTTCCCGCCGACGTTCTTTCTTACTACCCAAATGGCGGGCACCTTGACGCTCGCCAAGTTGACAAAAAAAAGGTGAAGGCGGCCTTAACAAAGCATTCTTATAATACGAATAATGCATCTCAGTTTGATGTCAGATTCTCACTAGAATTGTTTGAAGTTGTGGTCGCGTAGGCCATACTACAGTCGAAGACAGACGAAGTATTGTTGCACGTCTTCACACAAATCCGATGAGCTGGCGATGCCAGCTGAAGCGACGATGATCCCTACCACGAGATCTTCCTCTGTAGCCACTGGCGTCTCGTACACTAACGATTTCAAGTGGCCCCATAAAAGGAGGATTGAGATCCGGGGAGCATGGAGGCAAGGCAACAGAGCCACCGCGTCTAATCCATCTCTCGGGGTATGAAGCATTGAAGTGAATCGAAAAATGTGCTATGCACCATCGTGCGTGAATCCCACGTTCTGGTGTGCGTTGGCCGCTATTCCCTGCAGCAACTCCAGGAGAAGCGGGAAATTTGCATACGTGTACGCTTCTTCAGCCCTATCACTGCGGTCCAGATTTCCTTTATTCGTTCGACCACCGACTCGTTTGGCTCATCGCCCTTCCACGACTACTATTATCACGATTCTCACCAACTTAGCGTGGTTTGCGACCCCATGTTCTAAGCTGATTTCTCATCCCTATACTGCTTACTATCAACCCTCTGAATTTGTTGATAAAATTCGGTAACACACCTTTTGTATTCCCCATAATCATTTTGAACTAAAAAGCTTAAATATCTGAAAAATATTTTTTTTCCATACTAGCGATTTGATTTTTACTCAACTGTGAAAACTTAACAGTTGAGTTACTTAAGTAAGTCTTCGAATGATCATCTAGTTTATAAAAAAATGGTATTCATTTTATAAAAATAATTTAACAGTTCCTTTCGTACTGCAAAAAGAATTCAATTTTCAAGAAGCAATAAACTACAATATTTAATCAAAAATCAAGTTAAAAAGAAATTTTTAAGGAAATGTTGGGTGTTTATTTAGTTAAGAATTAAAATTAAAAAGAAGAATATTATATAAATAACTTTATTTTGGAAAAAAATATATATGTTGTTAAATACATATGCGCTGAAGAATCAGACAAATTTATTTACCAAACGAGAATCTTTTGCCTCTTGAGGAGATGTTTTATTTATTTTCTAACCTCAGAATCTTTTTTTATCCACAATTTCTTATTTCTGAATAAATTCCACATTTATGTTTTTTTGTCTAAACACAAAGTACACCGGCAATATATGTTTATGTTGAAGTTCTCAATTGAATGCTTCCTACACTGCCACTTAAAAAAAGGGATTTGATTTCTTTCTCAGTCTTTTTACGTAAAAAATTCCTCGATATATAATCTATAACTGAATATGGGAAAACTTTAAACTTTGAAGTACTAAAATTGTTTTTGTTATTTGAAGCATAAAACAGTTATTTTAAGTTTAAAGCATTTAAGAAAATGATTTTTAAAAAATATATCTAATAAGCAGTGACTTGTGCTATTAAATTTATATTCCCATGATACGGTTTTACAATATAATTACAAAAGTTCTTATGAGATCTTATGAGATCTGTTATTCCAAAATGAAATGAATATATTGTAACTACTTGCGCGTGGAAGTTTAGTGCGGTTCGAAGTATTCAAATGAAGACACTGTCCAGATAGGTCAAGAACCTGCTTTACTTTTTGAGTGGACAGTAGAACTACTTAATACATTACAGGAATACATAACAACAAGATACAATACATACATACAACAACAACAAGACAAGACTAATACTGGGGGCGGAATAGACAGCTTATCAAGTTACACGATAATCTTCACGGTTACAAGAAATCTTAACGGACGCACTTAACGCTTACACTTAATTTTATAAAACATGGGGTATGAATCGAATCTACTTAAAATCTATTTAATAGGATGACTTTGATAGCTCTGATCAGACAATGATACTAAAATACTTAAACGGCAGTAAAAGCTAATGCTCACTTTTAGAACACATTATTTCTCAATTATTTAATTGGTTCTTATAGAATATTCGAGAATAAAATAAGTTTAAAAAGAGTTAGGGTATAATTCAAACAATACTTAGAATTTATTAGCATATATTAGTAAATTGTTACGTAGATAGGGGTTCGAGGATTTCATGCTATCAGTCTCAAAGAGCTAAGCAGTTCCTCAGGAGCGACGAAAATTTATTGTGTAGAAAAACAATTCTTGAAATATAGGATACAGGACTAAAATTTGCTTAATAACTCCCAGAAGGTCTTCGTTCCTTTTACAGGGCTCAGACACAACTATCAGTGTCCAAAAATATAAATACGAAATGTTTAAGATTATTCGCAACCCCTCGCTCGATAGTAGCTACTAATCGCTAGTTCTACTCTTCAGCGGTCAAATCAATAATGACCCAACTTCAGCGAGCTGCTGCTATTTAGTTTGAATGGATTTTTCTCGAAAGATCCGCTTTCGCATAGATCGTGATATTAATAGATTTCTTCAGTAATTTCCCGAAGGATCCATATGGTCAACCACTCACCAAAAATGATGCCACCTTAGCTCAATTTCCAACATTTCACCAAGTTTCCATTGAATCACCATTATAAAGAAAGAAACGGTGTTGTGCTTGTGAATATTACAATTTTAGCATAAAATAAATACACAGAGAGTAATATTGACGTATTATACATAAAAACTTAAATTATTTACGCTATTTTAAGCATACATTACACAAAATTCGTAATAATATGTAATAAGTGTTTAACCATCCGCTTCGCTGGGCGTTTCCTGATGTTGTATGATTATACATATTGCTTATTAATATATGTCTTACCAATAAGCTTTCATATATCTTGTGTGTGTGTGCGTCAAAAACGTCCGTATAGCCCTTGCCTCTTGATTTAAAAGGATTTTGAATTTCCAAAATAAGGTCTATGTGTCTCTTATGACCCCATCATTTTCCACTATTGGCTACATATTGCCGCATTTGGCAGCTTTTTTTTATTTACTAAAATTAGGCAATGGTACCTTAGTACCTAATAATTCCATAAAGAAACATGAAATTTCTTAATGGTAAAGGTTATGAGTTGGAGAACAATATATCCTGGTTCACATCTAATAAATCCATGAACTGAACATAAAATTTTAAAATTAAAATTTAAAATTGCTTTTTTAATCAAAAATTTAATTATTTAAAATAAAATGAATAAATTACATACATAAACATGCCATAAATTTCTTAATGCACTAAAACACTTTTTGGATGCGATGTCATTTGTCTCAGATAAAATATTGTACATATATTCTTGACTTTTAAAATTAAATAAAGAGTATATACGAATATATCTATAGGGACTGAAAAAACTGTTTTAAAATACTGGCTTAGGAAACAGCTTTATTAAAGCATTTTGGAAATTATTCAGTAATCTAAGTGCCTAGAGAGAAACTATAACTTTTTACGCTGATAATACAAGTAAGATATTTCTGGAAAAAATATAATCTATTTCCAAAAATACCTTTTAAATTGGGAAACCGAGTTTCAAGTTATTCATACCCTCTTAAATAAAATGAAGTTATTCAGTTCCCTTCATAACTTTTCAATACATTCATTAGACTTTCCCTTTTATTAACATATTTCTACCTTCAGTCTAGTCGAGATTTAAATTCAAATTTAACTTTTACAAGAATTTTATCCCATTGAACGAACACAGGTAATGTTTCTTGGCTCGTAGGGCTATTTAAATTCGTCGAAGTTTCTACCCATTCATCTGAATTTCAATAAGTTCAATTTAATTTAAAACCTAATTGAAACTGAAATAACGTGGACTGTGTTTTTTCCAGTGTAAATGTTTCTCTGAAATTGAAATATAAGAACTCCCCGTCTTAATGCATTTCTTATTTTTTTCCATTAGTTTAAATTTCTAAATATTTTTTGGAGGTAAACATTTTTATTGGCATAAAAGTCATATATTATTGCGGCTTATGTAACAGTTATCTAGAAAACTAACATATATACCAGTTCTTCCCGAACTTTCAATATTTGCGACCAAATATTCAATCATATTTTTCATAACAACCCCCCCCCCTCCTCCATACAAATAACAATGCAATGAATTCAATAATACTGTATTTTGACACCAAAGCTACAATACGACTTTAACCTCTTAAGTGACACCGGTGTGTATGTACGTCTCGCTAAACTGGTTCTTTAACTGCCTCGGACGTATATATACGTCTTTCCGAAGTACGATCTTTTCTGTGTTCTGCTATCCATAAAATTATTCCGAAGTGTTTGGAACGCAACAAAAGGACCTTGATAGTGTTTGTGAAGAATTTACTTATATCGGAGGATTTCCTTATTTTTTTCCTTTTCTCTCCCCCATACATCCCAAACGCAGGTCTACGTGGGAAACGGAGGCATTGGGGAGCGAATAACGTAACTTCTAATCGGCAGTGGAGTGATTATTAATAAACCGTACAAATTACCAAGATAAGGGTTAATTTTTGTATATAATTTTATATGTGACAAGCCCATGAGGTCACTGGTAATTATTAAATTTCTTCTTAACTTAATACTGTTAAATTAATTATAAAATAGGATTTTCAATACTGATACATTTACAAGTGTTTTTTATCAGTGTAAATATTAATATTATTCTTTATTATGTCAGAATGTATTTTGTTACTTTAAGTAAATTAATAATTTTTTAAAAATAATCTTTTATTTTCGACTTTTCAATATGCTCTCGCTTGTTTTTAACTTTCTTTTCTGCAGACCTTGGAAAAGAGATATCTCTGTGATACATGAACACTTATAAATGTTAACAATTTATATGAAAAACATATAAAATAAAAAAAAGAGAAAGAATTTTTGAACAATATGTGATTCTCTACTAAGATATTTTGAAAGTGTGTCGCGGTACCTACTCCTAATGTTGGTTAAGGTGAAGATCACGCTCTGGTTTGGGTTCCCGGAGGGATCCAAGCGCTGCATGGATGAAGAAGGCATTAAATTGGACACAAAATGATTACAATCAGGTATTTACACTAATTTCCTTTTTATTCAGTTAAACGCTAGAAATGAGTAGGCGATATGAGTATAAGACAAGATAAATGGTAAGGATTAAATGGAACTCATCGGGAAATAAGATGCCACCTCTCAAACAGGCCAAAGAAAAAAATCCTCCTAAATCTTGTAAATTACAAGTGGCTACTTAAATATGATTCTGGCTCTAATTAATGGGGTTATATTGTCCACGAACATCTTCTCTTCTGTATAATCATCTAAATTATTTGATCTATCTCACTGACTATTTATGCACTATTCGATAGTAAAGTTCTTTTTCGGTATGGCGTTGTTTTGGCTTTAAGCGCCAATTTGGCTAGATGGAGAAAACCTCGAGTAAGAGAGGATAGACCTCACATGTATAGCCTGTTGTTATAGGTCCTCAAAATTTAGGCGTGAGAATTTTCCTAACAATTTTTCTTCTGAAATGTTATGTGTTTTAGATCATTATATTTTACGCTTTATACCATGTATATTATAGACAAGGGTCGGAAAACTTACAGCTGGGGTGTGCTAAGCCAATATACCAAAATGATTTAGTGAACGTAGTAGGGGATATTTGAAAAAATTCGATTACTGGGGAAACACATGCAGAGTTGAGAAATAGTGGTTGAAAATACAAATTTAGAGTTTTATTGTTGTTGTCGTGTCCGTCTCGAGGGGAAGGAATGAAAATTGCCAGTGCCTGAGACAGGTTGGACTTCTACACGATAGATGGAGACACCACCTACCTCCACCTTCTCAATTTAGGCATGGAACTGAAGGGGAGGGAAATATTCACCAGCCCCTGCAAGTGTGGTTTCTCCTGCGACCTCCCACAAGACTTTCGGACCCCCTGATTTAACGAGCACGTACTCCGAGTGTATTCAGAGGGTATTTGCTGGCATCAGGCATCGAACTCAGGCTTTTTGATCTGGAGTCCGATGTTAATAGCTAGGCTACCCACGGCCCTTTTTATATTAATTTATTATATATTCATAATGCATAATTTAAAGATATTTTTGAGCATCAAAGTAGAAACATACTATATAATATTAGTTTAACTATAAAAACTATCTATGTAGCGCCACTGTTTTTTGCTTCTATTCGCTTACCCGTCACTTGGTGCGCAATTTCTGACTAAGATGCTTTGTTTTAGGTGGATCCGTAAAGCATTGCTTAACCCTAATTTCGCTGTCCTAATTCAGCGACAGCTTTAGAAATCCTAATAGGCCTCCATTTTAGTACAAAGATTCTTTTGGTATCTTCAATTTCAATAGCTCTACACCTTTAGATTCTGTTTTGTTTGTTTTTATCCAATTTTAGTAATATATTCTTTTGCAACATTTATTTTCTTAATATGTTTCTTAAAATACAATTTCTTTCTTTTTTAGCCTTCCAGGAAGTGCAATTTTTTCTCTTATTATTTTATTTAATTTTGTTATACTATATATATAGATACATATAACTATTCTTTTAAAATAAACAAAAAATTTAAATTGTACGTATAATATGAATTATATATTTTGTAAGAATACTTATTAAAATAAGGAATAAGCAATATAAACTACAGGAATTCCTGAAAATTTATTAAATGAAGAATTAAAATTTTAATGAAAACTTTGTCCCTTAACCTTGTCTCTAACTTGATATCGTAATTATTAAGTACAGCTCTGACTTTCGATTTTACACATGATTCTGAACGTTCAGTTGTAAAACAACTTCTTTGTAGACTCAAAATATATTTCATATGGGGAAATTTTTTTTCATATAACTGTATAGAATTAAAAGCAGAAAGAGGAGCACATACAGTTTTCTTCCTACAATTAAATCGCTCCGGCAATATGCATCAATGTAAAATAGCTGTCAATTTATCAAGAGTTATCTTCCAGATTTTTTCATAATTCCATTAAAAAAAAGTCACATTTTAATAGAAGATGTTGTTTCTTACATAAATCACACATACTACGCACAAGCAGATACAGTAGAATTGCTTTATGGGAAAGAAATGAATCTAAGAAAAAAATCATTAAATAAAAAAATGCGTGAGGTGTAAGAGAGAAAGCTTTGTAGTGCTGTGGAGAGAGCCACTGAGAACAGCTCCGCGTGCGCATGTGGTCCGTGTGCTGCAGGTTGCGAGTCCTGTTTTAGATTATTAATGAAGAATAATTTCATATCAAAAGAAAAAAAACATATATATCTATGGTCCTTATAATCCTAAAATTTAGTCATAATTTTCTTTTGAAATAAAATATCCAGAAAACGAGTTCAGCTTTGAAAAATGTGAACTAACCATTTTTCGCTTATATTACAATCTAAAAATACATCCACTTAATTTAAATTTCAAAAGTGTTTTAAGAAACCTAATAAATAATCCGCATTTTAAGTAAGAAAAATTGTTATTATCATTTCAAGTACAGAAACATATCTCCGTGTTTTTATTTGGTAATTAATGAATATGTTTATCCTAAAAGAAACTTAATTTTGATGTTATTTTGAATCTCTAACATTGTTCAAGAAAAAAAAATGAAGGGAAAAATGTGGAAATGAAATAAACAACTTTTTATATCAGACTTTGAAAGGGATGTTTTAATATAAGGAGAATAGAAAAACCAATCCAATGAGAGAGAGAGAGAGAGGTATTCTATCGAAGAATCCCATCTTTGGATAACTAATTGACTACGAGCAAAACTAGACCCGTTGTTCGATACTCTAAGAATGCTATTAACCGAAGGAAAAATAAAGTCATTAACTTTTTAATTAACTTCCTAACATACGAAGAATTTTCTTCTGGAGAGAGGGAAAGCGGTAGATTGGAATTTCGTTTGGATGGAGGCATCAAAGCAATGCACTGTAGGTGCTGGAATTTACTTCTTTTTAAGAGCTTTGCCAAGTCAAGACGAGAACTAAAAAAATTACTTGTGAGAACCCTAAAATATTTATCTCAAAACAAATTCCTTTAAAATACATTGAGGGAAGTGGGAGTTTTTTTTACTGCTAAATTAGCTATGAGAGAATGTTCGTTAAAAAAAGATTCATAAAATTCATTAATCATTCATGCTAAAAAGGCTTATAAAAATGATATGCTTAAAAAAAACCCTTTCCTTTAAATTAACGAAATAATTGCGTTGCTTATGTAAGAATTATTCCTTCTTACGGTTTTTAATATTATTTTAATTTATTTATTTATTATAATTAATATCATTTGCGAAGAAATATATTTTGTTAGTTAAAAACATATGCTGTTTTGATTTAATATGTTGGGTGTTCCATAAAAAAAAAACCAAATTCAGCACAGCCAGATTCATCGTTTACAGTACATAAAAAGGCCCAAATAACTGTATCTGTACGATCTATAGTTTACTAGAAAAATACGGAAAATGATAATGAATGAATGATGATGCATAATGGTTTACGATGGGACTCTAACACATTTCCTGAATGTGAGCGGCTGGATATGGCATACCCCGACCACTAGATCGAACTAAGGGTCCGGTTCTATTGCTATTGTTATTGTCCGATCTGACACTGGAGAATTTTTTTTCAATGAGGAAATCTCAAGAATTTGGTGCATGGAGACGTATTGACTCCAGAAACGAACATTGTAGCTCGTCTGCATGCTGCTTGTACTTCGTCTGGCACAGCATGTGCATTTTTCCTTTAAATATCATGTTCAATCCTGTCTTAATACATGCACGGTGAGCACTTTGAACATTGGCCTTTTGTTGATGTGTCCAATAAGGTTTTTTTCCCTTGCACCGGTTATGACGTCATACTTTGTTTTTCGTATTTTTGTCTTAAACTATGGTACAATTCGAACAAGTACATACAAATTGTACTTGTTGTTATCCAAACAAGTACAATTAGAATGACTTCGAATTGAACTGAGTTTGGGTAACAGATACGTGCAAGTCATTCCATCACAGTTATTCTACATTTATTTGTGGCCGCGGTAGCCAAGTGGTCTAGGCATCGGATCATGGCTAGCGTGTCATGAGTTCGATCCCAGTACCACTGAAGACCCACCGTGTAGGGGCGCGATGCACGTTAAATCTGTCGAGAGCTCAAACGGCCTCCCGTTGGTGTGGTGTGGTAATTAAGAGAGGGGGGTGCCAGATCATGTGTCGTCCTCGTCACTTGGCCCTAGTTCAAAATTACGCGGACCGTCACCAAAAGCCCTCGTGTAGCTGAACAGTGCGAAGTTAATATTCACTCACTCTACATTTCTTCAATTGTGGATGCTGGAATGAGATATCGGCTCAGCTATTCATGAACAGATGATTTCAATGCAGTCTATCTAACTTTCCTGTGTCGAAGTAGACCAGAACAGGATGGCAACATGTTGTCCCATGTTCTGTTGTTTAAAAACATCTCCACGACTTCGAAGATAGGGATCACCCACCTTAAGATATGAGAAATATAAGGCTAGCTGCTCAGATTGCTGAAGATGCGAACTAGAGGTGTCGTGCAGTCATTGGCTGCTCATACCATCACACCATGTGAAGAACCCATATGACGATTTAGAATTCAAAAAAGATTCTCGCGTTCTTCTTGGGACTCCGAACATGGATACATTCATCATGAGGCTGTACATTCAACAAGGAATCATCTGAAAAGGTGACTTTATGCTCTTCCTGTATTCAAGACGGGGTGCACACCAATCTCACCGCATGTACCTATGAAACTGTGTCAAAAGTAGCTGTGGTAATAGTTGCCAGGTCTCCTTGAAGACAATCCATGCTGTTGCAGACTTCATTGTACTACCCGTCACACAATCCATTTTCTAACTCAAAGTTCACGAAGCGATTGCACAATCATGCAAGGTTTCACTTGGCCTATCCTCTCGGGTGTTAAAGGTCAGGAGGTCATTTAGATCTTGAATGGCGTTTATGACCTTCCTGAATCCATCAACTCCATATTTGTCTTATAATCTATAGATTTCAACCAATGCGGCTAGCAGTATCTCCAAAAGATAAAAAACACTCTCGGTAGGCCACAATCTTGCCGCTATCGAAACTTTATACGTACCGGTAATTATTTCTCATACGAGGTTATAACATGATCTTCTTACAATTAATCAACATTCAAATGTGACTTCCGAATGAGAAAACCGCTGCTTAGCTTTCTTATAATATTGAGTTGGAAATGTTACTGCTTTCCTGCGTTCAATTCTTTTATTTTTTAAAATTAACTGGAGGAAAATTTGTATACGGCTCATTTCAAGCTACACTTAATTACGTATGCGTAAAATTTTTGCAGTATGGCTTCTCGGTATTTCTTTGTAAATAAAAAACAAATATAAAAAAACATTTTGAATCAAGGGAGATGTCAAAATCAAACAAGCCAACATGGTTGGAGGAAAGACTCGTCACTTGAAGACCATATGAATTCAGGCAACACAATGAATTCATGTGAATTTTGTAAGTTATTTGGAGACAGGGATTCTGACATCAACTTTAAGGGATTTATGTGACTTTAAAAAAATTAAGACTGCATACAAAACACCCCAAAGGCTAAAATATTAAAATCGCATACGACTGGAAATTTAAGAATAAATCGTTTTTCCCAAGCTACTTTTTCCCCGAGATTAATGGATCAGTACGTAAGCCAACACCTGTATTTAAGCTTTAAAAAAACTCAAGAAACTATCAGGTAATACTTGAAAATGTAAGATAATTTTTGCTTTTATTCTTAATAAAAAATTTTTTTACTTGCGTATCTAAAATTATTGAAGGGCTTTAAAATCGTCTTTTAATATTAAGATATTGTTTTAGTAAATTAAAAATTAATTTATTTATATTATTAAAAACGAATATTCTATTAATTATTTACTAAAAAAGAAAAACAATTAACATGCAGCGGCACATATAAACAAATTTGACAACTTATTTTAACATAAAAATCCTCAGCAAAATAAATAACCAAAAGCGTAATTAATAAGACCAATTCCATTTAAAGGGGAAAAAATGAGAAAATAAAGATAACATCAATAAAGATAATAACCCATTTTTGAAAAAAATTATGATTATTTAAAAGTATTTTTTACTGATAATTATTAACATTTTATCATCCTTTCGCATAATACATTTTCCTATTTCTATCAAATAACCTAGATATTGGAAATTCATGTTCAAGGCCAATAATAAATACCTTTCACATAAAATCTGAATGAATTTCGTTTAAATTTAAGAGCTTTAGTCTATTAACTAAACTAGATACCGTGGACGAGAGACGGGGAAAGTTTTCTGGAATCAATCAATTTCTACCCAAAGTAGAATTGAATGGAGAAATTAGAAACCTGAATAATTTATTTTCCCCTTAACTAGTTTTGTTTTCGTATTACTTTTGGAACAACTATTTAAATTTTAGCGAACACCGAATTTATCAAGAATGTTATTTTCTCGAGTGTTTCTTTTATTTTAAAGGGTAATTTTATCCGTTATTTGTTTTATACTTCTACTTTTATAACTAGTTATCTACAATTTTTAAAATAAAATATACAGATTTTAAAACAAAAATATTTTTTTAGCATAAAAGATAAATTGATGTACCGAAAAATATATGGCTACACTTTCAAATATTAATTACAAATAAACAAGCAAAGATTACGGTTTTTAAGTTTCATAGTGAAAATACCATTTTTTTTACAATGTTTTATTGCAGGATTTCATTGCAGGCACTAATAGGGGCGATCAGTACAACGATTCGATATGAGATTTCTGACAACGTTCTATAAAGTATTGCAGGATCAGCAACCTGAATGGCCAATGTAATTTGACTTTTCAATTAATTAATGTAACGCATTGGAGATTGATAAACAGTGCTTTTTCATTGGTCCCTACAAGACGAAGTCCAAATATGAAATGTTTGAGATCTAGGTGGCCATGGTATTAGACTACCTCTTTCTCTCCATCTCTCCTGGGGAACGTTTTCTCACATCCAAACTCCAGTGTGATGGTGTCCCATTTGCACTGCGCATGTGTGGCAGATTTAAATTCGATAAACCATGCTACAACTTGTACTTGTTCTGGTGAAAAAGACCTTTTGAAACTAGAATGTTGCAAAACGCAGACATTGCACCATCTAGCTTAAACAGGAGCATTAATATTTTCTTCATGGAGCGTAAAAAACCTTTGAAATCTGAAGTGAAAATCTTTGCTTAGTTTTAACATCTTTTTTGAAAGTGTTACCATAATTCTCAGATATCCTATATTTTGAATTGTTGTTGAAATGAAAGAGTAAAAGTAAAATCTGTAAAGAAGCAGTTACTTTCAATTTACTTTTTATTTTATAAGAATCTGTTCACTTAGATTTATAGTAGCTATTTACACAAATATAATTATTATTATAAACACGATTTGCCCTAATACAAGGGAGGATCAGAAAAAAAGGTTACAAGCCGCAGGATTTGAAAACTACAAATCGTTGAGACAAACGGCGCTACTTGTCCTACTGCTAGTTGGCGGGTAGGTAGGGAAAGTTCAGAGACGGTTCAGGCCAATTGAAATGGCAAGAACATAGGAAACTGGTCTTGTTTGGAAGTGCGAGCCATGATTCGATTTTTAATGCTTAGAATGTGTCCGCATCTGACATTCACATTCAAATTATGGAAGTTTATGGTGAAGAAGCAATGAGCAGACAACATGTAGCGAAATGGCGTCACTTTTTCAATCAGGCAGACAGGATGTCGAAAAACCACAGTATGGCAGGGATCGGCCGGCCAAGTTCTTCAACGACTGAAATCAACACGGCAAGAATTGAAGAAATGATTCAAAATGATCGACGGGTAACTCTGATCGAAACATTGTCAGAGCTGGGAGTGAGCTATGGCAGCGTGCAGTATATCGTTTCTGATGTGCTGCGATATTCCAAGATAGTGCAGTGAAAACATTTACCGAGACCTGACTCAATGTGAACAGGCGCCTGATTTCTACCAAGACGAGTTAAACAATTTGGTTCTGCGTTCTGACTTGGTGATTATGTCGAAATGTTTTAGGCACGGATGTCTCTTTATTTCCTTTTGTATTTTCTGTTTATTGTTAATAAATATTTTTTTATTCGACTTGTAGTCTTTTTTTCTGATTACTCCTCGTATTCAAGTGCCTCCATATCCCTGGCAAAAACTGTATGATCTTCGAAATATATTAAAAAAATACTTTAATCGTGAGATATTAACACTAATGAGAGAGAGTTACTGTCAAACTATTTTCAGCCACAATGAAATTTCCAAGTATAAATTTTTGTGGGCTTTTTCTCCATTCTCAATAGTCTACTAAAATGTTTTCCAAGCATTTTGTTCACATTTGTACCCATTTATTTACTCTTAATCAATTAAAAAATTACCAATAGTTAAGCTCTAAAAGAGAAAAAACAAGCCTTTTTCTCTTTCTCAAATTCAGTTTTTTCCGTACTTCAATTTCCGAGCATTTTCTTTTAGAAACACGAAGAGATTAGGTTGTTTCGAATCTCTGCTGAGTTGCAAAGTGTCTGAAGCAAACCCGATTTCCTCAGCAAAGCTTCCGATTGAATAAAAACTTGGAAAGCCTCTAGCAGGAAGATTTGCACAAAAGGTTACCATTAAAAGAACATACGTGTTGATATTTGATACGAAAAGGAAGAAAGTCTCTGAGAATTGTTATTTTAGTCCCCGTGGTAACAGCGAATTTGGGAATAGAATACAAAATGAAGCTCTACATTACTATGTTTACACTTTTATAACACATTTATGTTTCTCTATAGTTTTATAAATTCATGGATTATATATCTTTAAAACGATGAAAAGGACGATCGGTATTATGTATATTTCTAAAGGCAAAATATATATCTTATGATATTTTAAGTATAAATAGGTAGCTAAAATTAGTAAATAATCAATACAATTTTGAAGATTTTCTTTATTGAAATATATTCAAACATTTTTTTAATAAAAAAGGAACTGGTTATGTATAATTACTCTGTTTTTATTATATTTAATCACCAATAAGTTTGTTAAATATGATAAATTATTGAAAACTCTTCAATATAACTGATTTATCCGTATAATGGCGAATGTAATAAACACCTTAGTTGTTTTAACAAGTAGAAAATATTCCCCAATTTACAAATAAGAAGTCAATAAAAAGTGATTTTAAATTTCAAGAATGTAACCTAAATGAAATTTCAGTAAATGACTGGCGTGTCTTGTCTAATGAAAGATTTAAGTAGAGGAACTAATTGTGTGTTTTATTAGAATTTACACACAAAAAATAGATGTATATCAAAAACGAGCTAAACCGGTATTCTACAGTAGAAAAAACATTTCTCAAATAAAATTTATTTCTAGTTCTACACTCATTAAATGTTTCAAGTTATGAGTGCTATGATTTTATTCAATTCCTACTATTAGTTCACACTCTCTCTATATTTATATACATATTTATCTTGTTCAAATTTTCAATCGTTTATAAAAGGCATTTTAAAGGAAAATCAATTGAGCTAAAATTTTATATACACGATTATTTTGGATGAGAATACAGTAATTTAATTATAATTAATAAAAATTAATTGATTAAAACTAATTATTCAAAAAGTTTAAAATACAGCCACGTTGGCATCATTTTTGGTGACTTAGCCACCATTTTGGCGACTTGTATCAAAACTTGAAGAGGTTTTTTTCCTCACATTTTAAAGAGTTCATTTGAGCTGAAATTTTCTATACACCATTGTTTGGGTAACAGTACGTAAATTTATTTGTAATTAATTAAAATTATTTGACTGAAATTAATTACTTAGAGAATTACAGATACAGCCACGTTGACTTTTTTAGCGACTTGGATCAAAACTTAAAAACAAATAATTTATTTCTCACGTTTCAAAGCATTTAGTTGAACTGAAATTTTATGCACACGATTAATTTGGATGACAATACGATACTTTAATAATAATTAATAAATATTAATTGCCACTTAATGTTGTGATTCTGTCATATGTATATACTTATTTACATTAATTGTAACTATTTCATAAAAAGTAACTAAAATAAATTTTTTTTTGTTGATCTAAGTAGGAATTGACAAAAGAAATTTTTATACTACTTGTTTTTTTTCTCGTTCTAGTAGTTGTTTTAAATGTTAAGTGGTTTGCTTGAGAATAAAATGATGAAAGTAAAATTTGCAATGTCTGTAAATTGGGAATTGAACAACACGGATTTTGGAATAAGGGAAAATATTACAAAAACAATATAGTATCAAATATATGACATTTTTTAACTAGTGTAACAATTGTCAATTCATGCAAATGTATATTCTCTTGTATCTCACTGCGTTAACGTTATTAATGAATGCGATTTACATCAATATCCTGTATCAACAAGGGTACCTTCATCAAATGTCTACATAGACCACTTTTCTTCAGTCTATAGATTAGAGAGTGACATGTAAATTAAGCTAATTTAATTTAATTCTCTCTGTTTGGGTAACGTGCTGCAGAGGAAGCTAGGGTAATTCCAAGTCTCTGTTAGTTTATTCAGACTTACTAGAAGGATGCCAGTTCTAATGGTTTCCCTCCATTTGAGCACCAAACATTATTCACTGATTAATTATTGAAGAACTTTCTGAGCTATTTTTGTATCGAAACAAAAGAGATGAGATGTTTTTCATAAATATTTAACTAGTAAATAGGCTCTTAGATTTCATTAATATTAATTGCATTACATATCCTGTAAACTTCTTGGTTGGTTAAATATTTCTTGTTTATAGTATTGTATTGATTTTTAATTGCTTTGGGGGTTTGAGAGTTCATTTTCATTGTTGAGGGTTAGATAGGTTGTAAATTTATTACAATGTAGTAGATATTAATTCAAGAAAACTATTGAGCCAGCTTGTGAGTGTCACATCTACTAATTTTAAAACCAGCATCGTGAGACATTCTTATGAAGAGTAGTAAGTCACATTTAGCAAGCAATGGACCTTGGATCATTCATATAAGCAATACAAAATATAATGTGACAAAAACAGAGTTTTGAGTATTGTATTTTTGTTGTGGTTCCTTGTGCCATTCAATCAAAGCCCATTTGATATTCACCCTGGCGAGGAACCAGATTATGTTTGTCGTTAGCCACAACTTTGAGCACCATTCAGATGATACCACGTTTCGGCTCTGTTCACTCCGGGGGGTAGGGGACCTCCCACTTTTTTTAACTTTCATCAACTTCTACAGAGTGCTTTGGGCTCGACGAATATTTAGAATGCTCCTATGCCGACGCACGCAGGCACTATACATTTACAAACACATATCTTCTACAAGATTTGAACCCACGTCCTACGTCACAGCAATCAGTGTCACTAACCATTATACTGTCTGAGCGACTAAATTTTACAAAAAATTATATTTCTACTTATTTTTAATGTGAACTAAAAATTAAATTTTAGATAAAGATAAAAATTAACGATAAAATTGCATATTTTACCTAAAATAACACAATCTTATGAGCAGAAATTCAAAAATTTGAACCTGACTTTGAGAGACAAAGGAGGAAATTTCCAAAAATTAGTTTGTTCAAATTTTGAAAATTGCATTAGAGGTTTGACATTACTTTGAGAATACAGAAAAAAGATATTTTTTCCTTTATTTAGGATAGTGATAATCTGATTAAATTTATGGTTAAAAGCTAATAAATTTGGGATATTATTGTTCAGTAAAAAGGAATATATATAAAATGAAACATTTATTGAATAATCATTCCGAGAATTAAGAATCATATCTTGCGTGTGTTTACCTACAAGAATTGAACAATTATTTCATTTCAGGGGTTATTATTTATTAAAGGAATATTTGTGCTTCTAATGAAGATTCTCTTAAAAATTTTCGATTATTTATGATTGTTTTATGACTTTTTGAATTATTTCTAGAATCCATTTTTTAAACGGATATTTCTACTCGAAAAGAAAATATATGATCTCTTTTTATTTTACTCACATGTTTTCCAATCAATCAGGAATTTTTTTTAGAATATTTGCATTTATATTATATTTTTTATTATGAATTTCTTATGATCGATTTTCGAATCAGTCAGAAATTCGAATCTAGGCGCAATTCACCGTAAGAACTTCAAAGGAGCGATGATCCATGCTGTTGGAGAGAAACTAATAAAAGAACTTTTATTTCCGGTTGTTTGCTCTGCAACCTTCGTCAAACTCTGATATTCCCAACAAATCTGACTTCCATTCAAAATCTAGATTGAAAGACAAAATTGAAAGCTTTAGACTGATTTTAGATACCTTTTTGAGACAAGGTATTATTCGTATATAACTTTGAGTTTAAAATAAAATTCTTTTCCACTAGCGAAAGTAGTCACATGATTTAAATCTTAATGGTTTAAGTTTGGATTGAAAAATGGGTTTTTTAACAGTTAAAATTTTTTTATTATTTAATCTCTTGTAAAACATGTCATAAAACTGGCATTACTTCACATGCCTCAAAAGTGGTATTTAGCATACCAACAGCATTACCTCAGTGATATCTCTAAACTGACATATGTAGAAAAAAATAAGAACATTTTTTTTATATAATAATTATTGTAATAACAATCTAAGCATAAATATATTACAATAAATATTTCGGTTTGCAAGTTTCATAATGTTAGTGTAGTTAAACAGTTTTAAAAGTTTCGTAATGCTTGTTAAGCTTGTTAAAATATATGTGATTTTAAAGCAGGTTAAGAATTATCGATAGTAATTTTAAACAGTCTTGTAAAAAACGCTACTTATGATTTTTACATAAAAATTAAATGTTTACAAATATATATAAATCTTTAAATATCAGAAATTTGATTTTTTTTGTTACGAGATGTGATTAAAAGTTATATTTGTACATATTTACAATCAGTAGCGTAATGGAGAATATTAGAAGCTCCCCCTCCTCCTGCAAAGTCAGGTTTTTGGCCCCAAACCGGATTGTACAAAGGTTTGCAAAACCATAACATAACATATGCTTTGGCCCCCTAAATTCCTACCCCTCTCCACGCTGCGGGGGTGTACGTTACGCCACTGTGTACAATAGACCAATAGGTAATGATAAATCTGGAACTGAATTGTTGAAGAATTCATATGAATATGTGTTACAACGGAGAAACCAATATGAAATTTAAAGAGAATCATTTTTACATTTAACTATGCATGTAACAAATTGGATTTAAATTGCTTGTACAAATTATAGTTAAAACATTTGTTTGACAAAATTTATTAAAATTTATATATTAAATGGAATTTTATTCATTAATTTCATTATAAATTTAAAAATTAAGTAAAATTTCAATTTTTTTTGGTATATGATGTTTATATTTATAATATTATTAGTACTTTTTTCAATACTTACGCGTAAGATATAACAAAAAAATCATTTCTTTTGTTGTTTATATACGTGTCTTCAAAGAATTTCTTAGTTTTAAATGATCTAGAGGAAAACAAACGTATCAATACTATTGCTTTTAACCTCAACCTGAAAAAGAGAAACCGAGAAAGTAATTTAGTTCACTCTTTATTGATTGCTATGTGACTTTTGCAGGCTTTGTACATCTTACATGCTTAGCATGATTTCCATTTTACAATACAATTTGATAGAGTAGCATTCAATAAAGGCGTGGATCTTGTATTTGTTTTAGGGAGTTCTTGATTTTCTGATAGGCATAAATATCTGCGTGAAGTTCCAGATTTACAGTTACTTCCTTTTACCAATGTTGCTTTTTTTACCACTCATACTAGGCATATTATGTACAGTGTTTCAATCTTTGATCCATCTCAATATGAATTTTATGAATAGAAACCTGATCAAAAACCTAAGATGCACAGTGTATCCTGAAACAAAACGAACTTTTTAAACATCTTGGAGCAACACTATTAATTATTCATCTATTATTAATTAATTAAATGAAATTATCCATTAATAATGAGCTACATTGCGATGAATAAAACAAATAGTCTTGCATTCTATTAGTTTTTATTAAAATACTGTGGGAGAGGAGATGGAAATCTGACTATTTTAATAATTCTTTCTGATGTACCAAATGTAAAGCTGATTTTTTTGCTGCATTTGCTGTGTGAAACAGTTTTTGAAAATTGATTTGTATACATAAATAATAGACTTGTTTACATGAATTAAATAAATACAATAACTGAAATGATAAAGCAATTGTTCTATTTTGTAGTATTTACTTCAACTATTCTTTTTCTACACAGTTGTATTTTTTGAATAGTTTACTTCTTATCAGTGGTATTTGTGTTAAACCATTTTTCCAAGTCATAGACGGATTTTACGAGTAATCATTTTCTGCATTGCCCTGAGGGTAACTTGTCCGTGAAGCTACAGAAAACTTGAATAAAAAATGTGTACTCTTTGATCTTTCCTAATATTTTATATAGTTACTGTAATAGTTTGTAAGAAAAATTTTTAAGGGATATTTTTATATAAAAAAAGTTCAGTTAAGAAGGATTAGTAAAAAATAAATAAATAATGAGTTTGATTTTATAAACCTTCTATATTCTTATCGTTTCGCTTTATTCTCGTTTTATTGTTTATTTTAAAATACTTTATGCTGTTTATATTTATAATATAAGATCTGAGAAATTGATTGCCTTTAATTTATTTAAGTCTCTTTATAATTACAAAGGCATTTCAAGTTTTTAATTCGAATAATAAAAGGATTTTATTTCTGTTTAATAAAAGGATTTTATTTCTGTTTAATAAAAGGGTTTGTCTACGTAAGTACATAATCATTTTGTTTTAGTATTTTTATTTAAAAAAATTTTGGAGTTATTTTTACTGTAAAAACTTTGAAAAAAAAAAACTGTAGTGTAGTCTTCAAACTATTGAGTATCGCATGAAACAAATTTTATTTAAAGATAATCTTACAGTATTCTAAGATAGACCAACCGTTTTTGTAACCCAGCTTTAACACGAAAAGCAAAACTTGAAATGACTTCGTACCATTTTAATATCCGTTCTGCATGAAGCTGTAAACTTTACGTTAAAAAAAATCTCCGATTTTCTACTTTCTGCATTTCTATTTCGGTAACAAAATTTTTCTGAAGGAAACGTTTTTCTGTAATATTTCTTTCTAAATATATTTGAGGATTTAGAATATAACACGAGGAAGGAAAAACTTCTAGCTCACTCCTTACAGATATATAAATGAATGTCGCCATTTGTATAAGTATGATTTATTGCATTATAAAATGTTAACATCTCATTTAACTATTTCTTTTGACTTTTATAATAAGAATGATCAATATTAGCTTTAAATAAGTATTTCAGTTAAGCACAAAGTTTAAATTTTCTACTAAGCCAAACTGGAGTGTCATATGAGTAGCAATAATTATACCCCATAATTATACTGAATATGTATTCATGATTTATAATAGCATGCCAGTTTCGGATAGGTTTTAAGTAAAATTTGGGAAATTAGAGAAATATACTGTATAATGATGTGTATTGTTATATATTGCATAAACTGAACAAATACAAAAAGCCTATAATAATTAAATGTTTTTGTTAAAATTAAAATGGTTTTTTTAATAATTAACTTTTTGTTGTATTTTTTTGCCTAAAGATGAAACCAAAATTATGAGCACAAAGCTAATGATCTGACGTACACATTTGAAACTTGGACAATAACAAAATGGAAAAAAAATCAAATAGCATCCTTTGAAACAAAATACTTCAAAGTATACTTGGAGGTATAAATGAAAATAATAGCTGGAGAAGAATATATAGTTTTGAATTGTACAGATTTTATAAACAACCTGGCATCATTAAACACATAAAAATAAATAGAATGAAAAAAAACCAAACCAAACCAAATAGATACTCAAGGGATTTTTTACATGCCACATAATAGTACTACATACGTATCCACAATTTTCGCATCCAGAAAATCTATCGATTCCTGCCAGTATAGAGCCTTAGGCTTACGAAGTGGGCACGTAACCTCTAAGGCACTGAACCGACATCTTATGGTAGCGTTTCCAAACTAGGGGGTGTAATGAACCTATGAGGAGGTGTGAGCATATCGAAAAGTTAAAAATAAAAGATTTAAAAAAATTACAAATTTACTGAAAGCTAGCAATATATATATATATATATATATATATATATATTGCTATTTCTGATTTCAAAACCATACAAAAAGAATTTCAAAGTCACTTAGTGTTTTGCTGTGGATTCTGTTTTAACATCTACCAGTTATTTTACATAAAAATCTATAAAATGAATTTTACATTTGACCAACTAATTTCTAATTTGTGACAACCAACAAGTTATAGCCTACCAAATTTGAATGTAATCTTTCTTGGTGTCTTCCTTACAAGCTGGTATAAAGGATGCGTTTAAGTGCAATTTAGATTTTTATCACAACATATAAAAGCTTTCCATCGGTTTCAAGAGTGTTGGATCTCCTGGAATAAGCTCTGTGAGCAGAAGTTTTAAAATCTTTTTGGAAGAATCCTTTTACTGGGTAATTCTTTTGATATTTTTCTGCTTAAAAATTTTGGGAGAATTTTTTGCTTAATAGTAGTTGGTTGTTCTTTCATATTTCTATAGATTTTTATACTTTGGATTTTTTATACTTTGAATTTTTATACTTAGAATTTTTATACTTTAAATTTCTATTTATTTTATTTTGGTCTTTCCTACCGAGTTGCAAAGGGGAAGGTTGGCGCCTTCAAACTAGTTTAACCCCACTTATTCGGTCCTAAGTCCGAAATTGCATTTGACTCGCTAGGTTCTTATTTGTATTTCATAGAGACTAAATTTATTTTTTTATTATTTATATTTTTTTAATGGCAGGCATTGATAAATAAATAATAAACTTTACAATATATTTGATAACTAATCTCTCAATACTAAGTTAAGAACAAGTTTAATAATTACTAGGACTCCCCTGGGCTAGTCATATACAATAGTGTATATACAAAATTTAATACTTATATTTATAGTTTGTACGGGTAATGATTAAAAACAACATATGCTAGCTTTAACGTCAAAGCACATTTTTATTGCATTTATTACATTATTATTGTAGGGAGGGGCGCAAGGAAAATAATAGTTGAAAATTAGGTCGCAAATATTGAAAGTTTGAGAGGCACTGTCTTATGGAACATAAAAATCCATGAGTGCAAATTATTTTTGCTAATATGTAATTTCTTTAATGTGTATCGTTACATTTCGTATCCCCTGCATAATAGAGTTTAGGTGTTGTGAATCATGGTCTTGTAACATGATTCATTACATACATGAAACGAAATAAAAAATTGTGCTTCCTCTGGTATGGAGTGGCCGCAGTGGGACACGAACTCGTGGATGGCAATGTCAAGTCGTGGTTTCAAACCCAGCCCTATCGTGTAAGGGGACTGATACACGTTAAATCTGTCTATACTCAAAGTCCTTCCATGGACGTGATGTGGAAGTGTGGAGAGAGAGGCCAACTCAGGTGTCGTCCTCGTTACTTGACCATAGTTCAAAATTGCATGGTCCACCACTGATTACTCTCGTGTTGCTGATCAGTGTGACTTAAATTCAAAACAAATCAAATTACTAGAATAGAATTATTTGTTTCATTATTACGGTTCCACCGTAAGTAAGTCAGACGTAAGAACAAAATTCCACGAGCCTCAATTTTTGATTTTGCACTTTTCATTGCAAAGTATATTTTAGTAAAATTAACATAATCGAAAAAAATGAAAAAATTACAATTTGTTAAATAACTTTTATGTCAAAAGTGGTGTGGCATCCATAAGCTCAAGAATACTTCAAGAAATTTACATTACATTATTGTTAATATGTCGTAGACTTTTTTTTATTTGCTTTGTGTTTACACTTTAATTTAGTTAAGGCTAAATTTTATCAACCTCTTTTTGACTGCCATGAGAATACGGATATAAATTATTAAGATAAAAGACTTTCTTACCGTATTTTTTTAAAAAAAAATATACTTGTTTCTCTTAATAGAATTTCAAATTCTTGACAAATGTTCAATGTAATTTATTTCTGCTGACATCAGGATGCATAATCATTTCTACATAATTTATTGTAACCAAAAATTTAACATTGAATATTGTATAATTTTCATCACTACTTTGCTCATAAACGAAAATATTTGTACGATCCATATTAATATCAATCATTTTGCTCTGTTTTAATATATACAATGTGTGAAAGAAGAAAACGAGACTAAGTGTGTAGCTTGAAAAAAGAGTGGAGTTGACAACTGTTTGGATGACGTAATCCCACACACCCCTCTATCCACGTGACATTTTTCGCCTTCATTCATCACGCCAGTTGGGAGAACTGCGTCATTGAGTGAATACATGCAAATGCATTCTATGGAAAAATGTCGAGAATCAACATCAAGTTTCTTGTGAAACTTAAGAAATCAGCCACATTCCAAATATTAACCGAGGCTTATGGAGATGAAACTTTGTCTAATGTGCAAGCGTTTGAATGATATAAGAGGTTTTCAGGGGAAATTTCAATGTGGAAGATAATGAACCTGCTGGGTGCCCAAAGTCAGCGATAACAAATCAAAACATTGCCAAAATTCATGATATGAGTGGGTCCTTCTCGCATCACTGGTCAAACTATTAATCAACACTACTGCATTGAAGTACAAAAAAGAATTCCTGAAAAAAGTAGGAAAAAAATGCCAGAATTGGGGAGTGATGGCTGTTGAACCAAGACAATGCACCCGCTCACATGGCCTTATCTGTCATGCAGGTTCTGTCTAACAAAAACATTACTGTGACGGGGCATCCTCCTTATTAAACTGATTTGGCCCCATGATACTTTTTTTATTTCCTACAGTTAAATCTTGCTGGAAGGGAACCCATTTTACCTCAGTTGAGGAGGTTCAGGCAAAAATGGAAAATCTCCTAAAGGGTCTTCCAAAAACCTCGTTCCAGAACTGTTACCAACAATGGAAGCGCCCAATACAGAAGTGTGTTTATGCTGAAGGGAACTACTTTGAAGGAGATACTATCTCGGAGAACTGATTCTGTAAGTACAGTGATTTGCTGGACCAGTCTCGATTTTTTTGCCTCACATTTGGTACAGTGATTCATTATTGCGTCTATCATGTGTAATGTGCCAGCTCCTCATGTTTTCATACATCCCCAAAGGTGTACGTTTATCTTTATAGTTAATTTTCGACCCAGGGATGAAGTTCTGTACTGCGTTGGCGTCATACTATTCGTTAAGTATTTGACCAATTGCACTAGATTTGATATTCATCAAAGAATATAATTTTATCCCGAAAGCTGTATTTCTATCAAAAAAGGAATTCTTTTTCAAAATGAATATAAATACTTCTTTTTATAAATCTCCCAAGAAAAATCTGTTGTTTTTTGAAATTTTTATTTTTAATCATTTTCTTCTAGGAATGGGGAAGTGTTTTTTGTTGCTGTTGTTGCTAATGCCACCTGTCTGACGTAGTCAGATCGAGGCCCACGAAATTCATCATGGCATCGGGCTATATTGTACGCCTGTCGTTAGCCGTAGCTTTGAGCACCATGCAGGTGACAGTACGTTTTGGCTTGGTTCCACCCCAATTTTGAGGGAGAGCACCCTGGGAGTGGTCAGGGTTTTCCCACCTCTCTTGCCTTTCCACAAACCACACGAGAGGACTTGTGGCTCGACGGCTATTTAGAGTACCCCCATGCCGTGAAGGCACTATACATTTACAAACATCCATGTCTTCTCCGGGATTCGAACCCAGGCCCTACGGCACAGCAGCCAGCGTCGCTAACCACTATACCAGATGGGCGACCCAGTGTTTTTTGTGATACTACTTGATTTAGAAGTGTGAACTTAAAAAATTTCTGCAAAATATCTTTTTTAAATTTATTTCTTTTCATTTCAACGTCCATATCATTTTCGAGATATTTTTTGAATGTCATAGACTGAATATGAGACTACGAACCACGTGCAATAATACTCTATCAATAGTTTTATGTACTTTCCTTATTGATTCACATATATAACAAAGCTTCATATTAGAAATTTCTGCTCCACTTTAGTTTCATTACTTTTCTTTTTCAATTAATCTTCATTAATGAGATTTAGATTAAAAAGAAATGTTAAGAATAACCATAAATGTTGAGAAAAGAGCAAACTTAACTCTGTGATAGCGGTCGGTTCCTGCTTACATCTGAACCCCCTGGTCTACCTGTAAACCCGGTTAGATGTGTGGGAGAAACTGAATGATCCACATACATGATTTTAATCTAATCAGTTTATTAATTCCAAATATCAATCAGACAACAAACAGATCTAATTAAGGTAGATGATTAAACAGTAGAGCGCAGAGGTGAGATTCTATAACACGGGGATACTACTACAGACCCTCAACTGAATCTAAGATAGCTTAAATACGCTCAAATATAACTACGTCGTACAGTAATAAGCTAACTTCTACTTAATCAAGCTCACAATACCTGTATTTTTATGCATCGGATCCTACACTGGAAACTTGCAGGTGATCTCTTCAGCTTGATCAATGTCGTTGGATCCACGCTCTGTAATCTTTTTCCTGGACAACTCCAAGACCTCTAACTAATTCCACTGTCTTTCAATCTTCAATTAACAACTAACTCGCAGACTTTATGTTAACTCCTACTTGCCAACTCCAACGTGTCAACTCACGAAAACAGAATTTACATAATATACTTCATTTACTTAATCAAGCTTCCTTACTCAATGAAAGTTGGTTGAAATAAATATTTTCCTTAAAGAGTCATGAAGGAATTAGTAGAACCGCGTATAGATCCGTCACAACTCTGATTGATTTTTCTGCTTGTGTCAATGTAGTTCGGACAAAAAATTGACAAAAGTATAGGTATAGTATTAATATACTCCTATAAAACTTACTATACCGAAATGTCTTCTAAAAAATATTTTTAACTAATAAAATATTATCCTTTATCTCTTATTAGGAAAGTGAACTCATTCTGAAACTACTTGATTCATTCAGGATATAAAGTCGACTTTCCAAGCATCGCTTTGTATTCAGATTTTTCTTGATTTTCTTTATGATTAAATAAAATCACAATAGTTTTTCAATGGATTTTCTTCTACCCACATTCAGGGACGTCTTAAGACTTCTTGAGGCCCTGGGCTTCACTATCGCTTCTTAAACCGTGGGACGTGTCCCCCCTTGGGGGCGTGATAGCCCAATGTAGGGGGCTTGAGCATATAGAAAATAAAAAATCATTTAAAAAAATATTAATTTACTGAAAGGAAGCCAAATAAAAAATACATTCTGACATAAAAAATAAAATTAAATACACTTTTACAATCATATATTATACTTATAAATTTATCAATACTTCTTAATGTATTTGATAATTAGTTTATCAATACTAAGTTAATACAAGTGTAATAATTACTAGTGACTCCCATGGGCTTGTCATATGCAGAATTTAATACTTATCTGATAATTTATACGGTTTATAATTAAGATCGTATTGTAGCTGTATCGTCAAAGTACATTATTGAGTTTAATACACTGTTATTGTACGCTGGAGGGCGCGAGAAAAATTATGATTGAAAACTGGGTCGCAAATGTTAGAAGTTTTTGAGAAGCACTGCCTTACACAAATATAGGCCCCACCTATAATTTTTTAAAGCTTTCAGTACACAGCATACGTTGTTAAATACTCCTACAAACAATATCCCGGAACAAATAAATGTGCATGACTTACAATCGCCTAAGCCGGCTCGACCGACTGCCGCCTTTTGACGGAATGGATAATGATGGTGTATGGTGGTAGGCCTAGGCTAGTACATGAATGACGGTCATCACATAAATCCAGTTGACATGTCCTAAATTCCCAGTTTTTTTGGAGAATATAACTTGAAATAACGTTTGGCTGTTGAAATTATTCGAATTATGATCTAAATACGGCTGAGTCGAGAATGAGACGAGGCCCCATTGCGATTGAGGCCCTCGGCCTAGGCCCAGTAGGCCCATGCCTTAAGACGTCCATGCCCACATTTTAACTATGTCTGAGTCAAAACCTTAGAAGCTTTTTTTCTAACACTTTAAAGCACTCAAATGAGATGAAATTTTCTCCTTGCACGATTGTTTTAGATGACAATACGATAATTTAATTATACTTCATAAAACTAATTAATCAAAACTAATTTTTTAAAGAATTAAATATGACTTATAATTAATTGCTTACAACGTTAAACAATTGAATATTAAAACCAGTGAAATAAACTAGACCCTTATAAAATCAAATTACAAAAACTAATTATTGTGTAAATTCTTTTTGATTCAAGGTTCACTTTCGCTCTTAAAATTTAAGGGGTATAAAAAAAAATTATCAAATGCAAAGTGTGAAGTTTGAAAGAAAAAAATCATGTTTAAAAACATTCGTTTTCTACGGGTTTTATTAGATATAAAAACGGAGTGGATTAAACTGTTTCGTTAAACTTGTATCATGAGTACACTCAATTAATTGGAGAATAATTCTATTCATATAACATGCTTACATATACTGCTAAGAAAAGTCGGCGTTCACCCATAATAAATAATACAATAAAGGTAAAATTTAACACAAAAATATAATTTTTTATAACAAAATCTTATCAATTTGTTTTCTAATGTTTAAATACTAATCCCGCTAGAATTCATTAACTTTGTATTAAAACTACTTAAGATAATGGGAGTTTTGTAGCAAAGCACACAAATAGTAGGCAGAAAAAGTGTGTTCACTAATTTGAATATTCTTGATTCCTGGAATTTTTATCAACTAAAGCGTTTTGGTTAACAGGGTTTTTGTATTCAGTTATCGAGTAAAACAACTTAAGAAAGTTGTAACGCAATACTTTTTACGTTTTTGTGAGATACGAAGCAATTTAATGGCATGGAAAATAAAAGGAAGGAAATTAGTATCACAATGAACATAAAATCATTGTGAAAATGTGGAAGGATGAAAAAAGTCGTAGGGATATACCCACATCCGTTGGATGGCAGTAAACATCTATTCAGCGATTTATTATTAACTATAAATCTACTCGAGTTTACACATCCAAACCTCTTTCAGGTCATCCATCTTAACTAACGATCAGAAAAAAATGAAGTATGATATTTGTGGTGAAAAAAACTCCGAGTTTGACTGCAACTCAAATAGCAACTGACATTCACGAGAAGTTTAACAAAACATTTGTACGGATGCTGCAAGAATCTTGAAAAAGGGCGGATACTGTAGTCGACTGGCTTGCAGAAAGCATTATATTTTAAAGACCAACGGATAGCTTTTGCAAAAGAGCATATACATAGGCCTCAAGAGTTCTGGGGAGGACTGTGATATTCTTCGTTGAGAGCAAGTTTTGCAACTTCGGCATAAAAGGTCGCAAATTGGTACGGAGAAACCCTTGCACAGGTAATCAAAAAAAGCATTTAATACTGGCGGTAAAGCACGGTAGTGGGGGTGTCATGGTGCGGGGGTGCATGGCAAAAAGTTGTGTTGGCAAGCTGGAGTATATCGAATCAATTATGAATAAATATGATTACCTTGATGCCCTGAAAAACGATTTAGAGAAGAGTGCCACTAAACTCGGCCTAGGATCATCATTTCATTTCCAACACGACAACGATCATAAGCATACCGCTTGGATTGTGAAGCTTTGGCTTTTGTGTAATGTCCCAAGTCAACTGCACACACCGTAACAGTCACCTGATCTGAATCCAATAGAACACTTATGGGATCTGCTGGAACGTAGGATTCGTCAACACAATATATCTAGGAAGGATATGCTGAAGAGTGTTCTTAAGTGTTGCATGGGAAAAGATAAACGCTGAAGAAACCACTAGACTTCATAATTCAATGCCGAAACGACTTCAGGAGTCTCTCAAAAGACGGGGTTACCCAACCAGTTATTAAAAAATTTATCTTTTTAAATTTGTAGTTACAACTAAAGTAGTGAACGCCAGACTTTTCTACTTGATTTTTTGTTAGTATTGCTACAAACCTTTCTTTATTTTAAAAGCTAGGAAAGCAAACCGAGTTTATACTTTAGTTATTATCAACTAAAGAGTAAACTCAGAGATGAACTAAATACAATATAATTTTTAAAAATTTTCGAATTCCAGTTTTTAACTTTTTTTCGTTGTTTATGTAAGTAATAATACGTGAACGCAGACTTTTTCTAGCAAATGTATGCATCGTTTGTGACTGCCCCTCACAGATTGGACTGATTTTCATGTACTTTCTTTTACATTCAGTACTGTAATCTAGTACATTGCGTTTATTTTGTATGAATAAATTCGTTTTAAATGAAACTGTCTTCAGATTATCATTAAGTTTTCGCTGTATTACACATGAATATATATACTCTTAGAAACAATGTGTAGATTTAAAGTCACACTGTTCATTTTTCATCACTGTTTATCTTTCATAAAATGAAGTTTATTAATTTGACATTTAGCATTCAGGGTTGTTTGAGAATCAAAAGGTCAAAAGTTTTGAAAGTCATTAGAATATGAGAATAATAACAAACTGTTTTATCATAAAGTTTCCACAAAATTGTTTGCATAAAAAGAAAGGCTGAAATTTATTCATAGGTAGGGTGGCAGGTTTGTTAGTCATGGAGAATAAAAGAAAATTAACTATAAAAATAAGAAAAATATTGGCTAGCTTAAATTCAGAATAAAAGATTAAAAATGTATATAAAAATGAAGGTTGAGGAGAGATACCAAAAATATCAATAAAATATTAAAAAATATTAAAATTGAGACGAAAAGTGCTTACGAATATAAAGAGAGTCATCAAATTAGTTTGTCACTTAAAATATATTTCCAATAGGTTTAGATTCTAATTACTTCTAAATTGCATTATGGCTTGTAGCA